>MUZC01000011.1:1219332-1246330 GCA_002072015.1 Radix auricularia | reverse complement strand
TACAAATCCTCCGCTGCCTTGCGGCTATACCTGCCTTGCGGGAAAGGCTAAGGGAGTAAACCCTGAAAGAAAATCAGGAATTGGAGCACCTACAGGCGGTCTATACATAAGACTTATGTACATACCGGCAGCTCCTGCGACGCCAATGGCAGCCAAGCTGCATCGACGCAAGTCGTTCCCTTGGTTACACCATTGACGTGGAGAGGGGGGATATGCTGTATGGGCAGCAGCTAATTCTCCATAATACCCGCCCAGGCTTGCATCACCTCTGGAGAGGACACTCCAGCGTCGCCGCAAGGTGTCGACAAAACACGGGAAGCAGCAGTTACCGGTTATAAGCCAAAGCTCAATTGACGTAGAGCTAGGCGCCAGGGGCTGCTTCCGACGGTGGGAGAGACTACCAATGTCTCACTGGACAGCTACCGCCCGCCTCAAACTGGGCAGCCCCCAGTCAAATAGGTGCTATCCCGTCATGGCCTGCCTTCTCCACTGGGTGCGTGGAGATTAGAGTACCACTCAACAAGTGGGCCACTAAGCCCTGCACCAAGAAATACAAAAAAGAAAAAGAAGACCCCAGCTCTTCGAATCGCTAGCTGGAACGTGAGGACTATGTGTCCCGGCATCACTGATGATCTGCAGTCCATAAACGACACACGGAAGACAGGAATAATCGATAGAGAACTTAAAAGGCTAAAGATTGACATAGCATGCCTTCAGGAGACCAGGCTCCCAGACAACGGTTCACTCAAAGAGGCCAATTACACCTTCTTCTGGCAAGGCAGACCGAAAGACGAACCTAGACAGCATGGTGTGGGTTTCGCTGTTAAAAACACTCTTCTACCATCCATTGAACCACCGTCATCAGGCACGGAGAGGATCCTCACTCTAAGACTCAGAACAACTGCGGGCCCAGCAAACATTCTTAGTGTGTATGCCCCAACACTCTATTCAACTCCGGAAGAGAAGGACCAGTTCTATGGAGCGTTAGACCAGGCAATAGCCGGCATCCACAAAGACGAGGCAATCTATCTCCTAGGAGATTTCAATGCTAGAGTGGGGAGCGACCACGAAGCCTGGCCCACCTGCCTTGGACTATTTGGAAGAGGAAAGTTAAATGAAAATGGACAAAGGCTTCTGGAATTGTGCTGCTCACGAGGCTTGTGTGTGACCAACACTTTCTTCAAGTGCAAGGATATACATCAAGTATCTTGGAGACACCCTCGATCCCACCAATGGCACCAGCTGGACCTCATTATCACCAGGCGTGCACAACTAGCTAGCGTCCTACTCACTCGCAGCTATCACAGTGCCGACTGTGACACGGATCATTCCCTTGTCGCCAGCAAAGTACGAATAATGAGGAAAAACTCGTACCACACAAAGAAAAAGGGAAGTCCACGCATCAATACCTCCTGCATGAAAGACCCTGCGATAGCGCAGCTGTTCAAAGACAAGGTGAAGGAAAGTCTCTCAAAGATGTCCCCATGCGTCACCATTGACTCCAAATGGACGCAACTGAGAGACACAATCTATACATCCGCAATACAAGCCTTTGGCAAAAAATCTCACAAAAACACGGACTGGTTTGATGAACATTGGGACGAGATGAAACCCGTCACTGAAGCAAAAAGGAAAGCTCTTATGGCTTACAAGGAAAAGCCTACACCTGACAATTTGCATGCTTTAAAAACAGCTAAGTCACTTGCCCAAAAGGTTGCACGTAAATGTGTCAATACCTACTGGCTTAAGCTCTGTTCCAGTATACAATCAGCTGCAGACATGGGCAATGCAAAAGTCATGTACGAAAACATCAAAAAGGCAACGGGCCCCTTGACGTCAAAAGCTGCTCCCCTAAAGTCCAAAAATGGAGAAATTATTCAAGACCAGGCAGCACAGCTAAAACGGTGGGTTGAGCATTATCTGGAATTGTATTCAACAGTTACCACAGTCTCCAGCACCGCTCTAGATGACATCCCAGATATGCCACTCATGGAAGAACTTGATGTCGTGCCCACACAGGAAGAGCTGAGCAAAGCAATTGACAGTCTAGCTTGTGGAAAAGCGCCTGGGAATGATGGAATACCACCAGAGGTTCTAAAGAGTGGCAAGACAGCTTTACTCCAACCATTGCACGAGATTCTGTCCCTCTGCTGGGAACAGGGCTACATCCCCCAAGACCTAAAGGATGCAAATATAGTGACACTATATAAAAACAAAGGTGATAGGAGTGATTGCAATAATTATCGCGGCATTTCACTCCTTAGTATTGTAGGAAAGACCTTTGCCCGCGTTATACTAAAACGTTTACAAAGCCTAGCATCCCGCGTCTATCCAGAATCTCAGTGTGGTTTCCGGTCCGGTCGGTCTACCATAGACATGGTGTTCTCCATACGACAGCTCCAGGAAAAATGCAGAGAGCAGCAGATGCCACTATACATTGCATTTGTGGACCTTACAAAAGCCTTCGACTTAGTCAGTCGCAACGGGCTATTCCAAATACTGGCAAAAATTGGATGTCCCCCTCACCTACTTGCCATCATCAGACAGTTCCATGAAAATATGCTTGGCACAGTACAGTTCGATGGAGCTAAGTCAGAGGCCTTCCCTGTCAGCAGCGGAGTTAAACAAGGTTGTGTACTCGCACCAACACTCTTCGCAATATTCTTCTCTGTACTTCTTCGATACGCATTCAAGGATAGCAGTGAGGGAATCTGGTTACATACCAGAGCTGATGGAGGACTTTTCAACACTGCCCGCCTCCGAGCCAAGACCAAAACGACGGATGTCCTAATTCGAGAGCTACTATTTGCGGATGATGCGGCACTAACAGCACATACAGAATCTGGTTTGCAACAACTCGTGTCAAGCTTCTCCAATGCCTGCAAAGAATTTGGTCTGCAAATCAGCTTGAAAAAGACAAACATCATGGCCCAAGACACTCGACCTCCTCCTACCATAAATATCGATAATGAAAACTTGGAGGTTGTGGACAGCTTCACCTACTTGGGATCCAAGGTCTCCAATACACTGTCCATTGAAGAAGAAATAAACAGCAGAATTGGCAAGGCAGCCGCAACAATGGCTAAACTAAATAAGCGGGTCTGGCAAAACACCAAGCTAACGGAGAAAACCAAACTGTGCGTCTATCGAGCCTGTGTCATCAGTACACTACTATATGGGAGCGAGACATGGACCACTTATACATCACAAGAGCGTAAGCTTAACAGCTTCCATTTGAGATGCTTGCGCCGCATCCTTGGTATTAAATGGCAAGAAAAAGTGCCTAATAGTGAGGTACTAACGCGTGCCAATACCCAAAGCATGTTCTCAATTCTTAGTGAAAGACGCCTGAGGTGGCTAGGACATGTCAAAAGAATGAGCCCCGGCCGCATCCCGAAGGACCTCCTATATGGTGAACTTGCTTCAGGAAAGAGGAAAACAGGTCGCCCACGCTTGCGATTTAAAGATGTCTGTCAAAGGGACATGAAAGCAGCCAAAATACATACAAGTGACTGGGAGTGTAAGGCAGAAGACCGATCTACGTGGCGCACAGTTGTCAAAGAGGGCGTCATAGTAGCCGAGGAGCGAAGAATGGAGGAGGCTGCAGACAGAAGAGCTAGGAGAAAGGCCAAAACATTTGGAAGCACAGAACTCGTGTGTAAAAACTGTGGCAAAGACTGTCACTCAAGGATAGGACTGCACAGTCACTCGAGGAAATGCAACCCAACCCCAAGGTGATGCACCATCGTCTCGCGAGACGGAAGGATGCCGGAGTGCCGGAGTACTTTGTTGCTTTCGGCAATAAATAAATCTGACCCGTGGCGTCGTATACGCCGCAGACTTGCTCATATATAGTGCAAAGAAAAGTGTGGGGAAGGGGAGGGGAGAACGGACATAAACTACAGCATGAAGAAATCAGAACAACACGAATGAACGACTGGGGGGGGGGGGACATCGCTGTCGTATTGATGGTCTCTTGACAAGCGCGACGCAGTGAACTTCATGCCCCAACGTCATACCAACCTATGCTTGCCAACCATAAACTGTGATTGGCTGACCCTAGCGAGGGCCAGCTATGTTCGTGAAAAGGGGTTAAAGAACGGACACAAACATTTAAAAAAATTATAAATGACCCATTACCTTCCCTCTGTAAGGTGGACGTGATAACCACTACACTAAGAACATGTTATACCGCGGAGGACCAATGCAAGTGAACGGAAGGAGCATTGTTGGTCTCGAAAAATGCCCATCCCCACTTTTTGATTGGTCGACCCCTGCGAGGGTCATACATCATGCACATTTGCACACGACACGCTCTTGATCGTGTTCTGGTGAGTTTAGGAAGGGCCTATGTTCAAAGTCACTTCGTGCATTGTCTTACTTGGGGAGTTTAGGAAGGGCCTATGTTTAAAGTCACTTCGTGCATTGTCTTACTTGGTGAGTTTAGGAAGGGCCTATGTTTAAAGTCTCTTCATGCACTGTCTTACTAGGTGAGTTTAGGAAGTCCCTATGTTTAAAGTCACTTCGTGCACTGTCTTAATTGGTGAGTTTAGGAAGGGCCTATGTTTAAAGTCACTTCGTGCACTGTCTTACTTGGTGAGTTTAGGAAGGGCCTATGTTTAAAGTCCTTCGTGCACTGTCTTACTTGGTGAGTTTAGGAAGGGCCTATGTTTAAAGTCACTTCGTGCACTGTCTTACTTGGTAAGTTTAGGAAGGGCCTATGTTCAAACTCACTTCGTGCATTGTCTTACTAGGTGAGTTTAGGAAGGGCCTATGTTCAAAGTCACTTCGTGCACTGTCTTACTTGGTGAGTTTAGGAAGGGCCTATGTTTAAAGTCACTTCGTGCACTGTCTTACTTGGTGAGTTTAGGAAGGGCCTATGTTCAAAGTCTCTTCATGCACTGTCTTACTTGGTGAGTTTAGAACTGTGGAAATTAACGATTAACTTCTGGATTAATCGTTAAAAGTTTTAACCGTGAAATTATTTTTTAACGATTAATTGACCCATCACTTACAAATTATTGGAAGTAAAAAAGTATTTTAAAAAATAGCGGCCGATAAATAATAACTTACCTGACGACTACACGAACATTTTGGATTTAATCTACTGACTGACAGTGACAGGAGTGTGCAAAATGTTGATAAAATTTGCCTACCATGGCTCTAACCCTTGCCTACCATGGCTCTAACCCTTGCCTACCATGGCTCTAACCCTTGCCTACTTAGGCTACTTGTTGAATTACTGCGTTACAAAATGGAGATGAGAGTTCCTGAATCTATTAACCCACTACAATGGTGGAAAGGGACTTCCATAAATTTTACTTGAACACATTTTTTGCCGATTTTTACACCCATGTAAACAACTTGTCAAACTATAAAATTACGCCAATATTTGATTACCCACCCCCCCAAATTTTTCTTTAAAAAATTATAATATTTTAATAAATAAAAATAATAATAGTAATTAAATGGACGAAAAATTATTTAAAATAGACTAGTGTACTACTACAACACAAAAGTGAAGAAAAGAAAAATGTTTAGAAAAACAAAGTTTTATAAACTTTAAACTTATGAATATATTTCAAATGCATAACTATAAAGGCTTACTATAAACAGAAAAGAGATTATAAAGTTTACAAAAATGTTTACACATTACACATTTAAATTATGAACATATTTTTTTAAATTAATATAACATTTAAAAATTTAAAGACTATTTAAATATTTACAAAGACTTGTTCTAATTTCAACTTCAAGCAGAAACGAGATTAACAAGTTGTACTATAAATACGCTTTTAATGTATATAAGATACATATTTTTTTACAAACACATCCAAATCCTATATCTTAGTCTCTATATCTTCCCATACACATGTCAAATGTTCCTCAAAGGTTCTGGCCGAATAATTTCTTGTGGAACCAAATCACCGGACAAGTAAACATTTTCTTCATCTAGCCATTCTGCATTGAACATCCCTCCATAAGCAATAATTGCATTGAGCTCTCTCTGTCTTTAGGCTGCCACACGCATTGTACGAATTCTTTGATGTTGGGGTGCATTAGTATACTGCCTGGGCCCAGGCATACAGTGTTGATGATGGTGCGGTTTAGCGTGCCTCTTTAACATGCGAAGCAACCAAAAGGTGACAGATTTTAAAGATCCGTTCAAACATTAGCAACTGAATAGATGGACAGAATATATGATGTGGAAGAATTTTGAATGCTTTTGCTGATCGAGGTAGTATGTTTTTAACTTTCACGGGACTAATTGAAGAAAAGGTATGGAAATCTTCTTGAGTTTATATCTGATACTTCTGGTGCTCTAATGCCCTCATTAGTTTGACAGATTGGAATTGTTGGTGGCCAATGTCCCAGATGACTCGACAGGCCATAATAAGGATAATGAAAACAAGTTCTCTTGCTGATCATAGCATTTAAAAACCGTGTTTATTTTGTTAGTTTTTAAAATACATATGCCAACTTTACACCAAGAGAACACCTTCCTCAAAAGTTCCAGATAACTAAGAAGCATCCAGGCGAGTGATGTCCCTTTAAGACTTGTGAAGATTTACGTAATACTAACCTGTCAATAAACTCTTTTTTTTTATTTTTTACATCATTTAGTTGTTCACTGTCACCTCTCTTGACAGCTTTGCGAGGCATCTTCTCCTGATGTCTCTTCCAAGCTATATTTATGTCAATGACGTCAGTGCCGTTGTCGACAAACTAACCAATCGTATTCAAAATTAGGAAGCAGTTTTTCTTCCCCGGCGGCTGTTTCTAGACAAGCTAAATATTCCACACATTCCAAAATTCGGTGTGAATGTTGTAATCTTTAGATTTTTCTTTCGTTATTAGATTTACGCGTCTATTAACAGGCAGTACGACTCGTTACGTAGTTCTTCAATGGGGTTTACCAGTGGGGGGTGGGTATCGGGGGATACAATGTGCCAAAACCAAATCAGGAAAAAAATAGCTTAAACATTATTTGTTATCCATAAACTTGTTTACTTTTCACTTTAAATGAAATATCATGAAATGATGTTTTGGGGTTGATAGGCAACGTGGCTTGTACATCAATAAGTTATTACATCAAGATCTGATTACATGTACATCAATAGGTTATTACATCAAGAACTGATTACATGTACATCAATAGGTTATTACATCAAGAACTGATTACATGATTACATGTACATCAATAAGTTAAATTTTTTGGTTGGCTGGAGGATAAAAAACAACCAAACTAAATAATACAGTTATCAGGGCCGTAAATTGTACTGACACATGGTACACACTAAACTAAACAAATGAGTGATCGATTTAATCAGAGACATGTCCATCTCGTCAAAAGCTGGAATACAGCACGGCATAGACTGGTCACTGTGAGACAGTGTAGCTGTGGTCATTGATTGGTCTCTGTGAGACAGTGTAGCTGTGGTCATTGATTGGTCTCTGTGAGACAGTGTGACAGTGTAGCTGTGGTCATTGATTGGTCTCTGTGAGACAGTGTAGCTGTGGTCATTGATTGGTCTCTGTGAGACAGTGTATAGCCATGATCATTGATTGGTCTTTGTGAGACAGTGTAGCTGTGGTCATTGATTGGTCTCTGTGAGACACTGTAGCCGTGGTCATTGATTGGTCTCTGTGAGACAGTGTAGCTGTGGTCATTGATTGGTCTTTGTGTGACAGTGTATAGCCATGGTCATTGATTGGTCTCTGTGAGACAGTGTAGCTGTGGTCATTGATTGGTCTCTGTGAGACAGTGTAGCTGTGGTCATTGATTGGTCTTTGTGTGACAGTGTAGCCATGGTCATTGATTGGTCTTTGTGTGACAGTGTAGCCATGGTCATTGATTGGTCTTTGTGTGACAGTGTAGCTGTGGTCATTGATTGGTCTCTGTGTGACAGTGTAGCTGTGGTCATTGATTGGTCTTTGTGTGACAGTGTAGCTGAGGTCATTGATTGGTCTCTGTGAGACAGTGTAGCCATGGTCATTGATTTGTCTTTGTGTGACAGTGTAGCCATGGTCATTGATTGGTCTTTGTGTGACAGTGTATAGCCATGGTCATTGATTGGTCTTTGTGTGACAGTGTATAGCCATGGTCATTGATTGGTCTTTGTGTGACAATGTCGCCATGGTCATTGATTGGTCTCTGTGAGACAGTGTAGCCGTGGTCATTGATTGGTCTTTGTGTGACAGTGTAGCCATGGTCATTGATTGGTCTTTGTGTGACAGTGTAGCCATGGTCATTGATTGGTCTTTGTGTGACAGTGTAGCCGTGGTCATTGATTGGTCTTTGTGTGACAGTGTAACCATGGTCATTGATTGGTCTTTGTGTGACAGTGTAGCCATGGTCATTGATTGGTCTTTGTGTGACAGTGTATAGCCATGGTCATTGATTGGTCTTTGTGTGACAGTGTAGCCGTGGTCATTGATTGGTCTTTGTGTGACAGTGTAGCCATGGTCATTGATTGGTCTTTGTTGTGGCAGTGTAGCCATGGTCATTGATTGGTCTTTGTGTGACAGTGTATAGCCATGGTCATTGATTGGTCTTTGTGTGACAGTGTAGCTGTGGTCATTGATTGGTCTTTGTGTGACAGTGTAGCCGTGGTCATTGATTGGTCTTTGTGTGACAGTGTAGCTTTGGTCATTGATTGGTCTTTGTGTGACAGTGCAGCCGTGGTCATTGATTGGTCTTTGTGTGACAGTGTAGCCGTGGTCATTGACAACGCGAAGGAACATAATTTGTAACTTAACATTCTTGTTGGGATAGAATTATCGATCGTTGACGATTGATTCCAAAATGAGAGGACAGCGTAAAATAAATCAATGAATTGGTAGGAATAAGAAAGGGATATTATACTTTATATGGTTTGCTGGTGTTGTTTTTTTTTCCTGTTTCAAGGCTGAGCCCAGACTCGGTCGACATGAGTCGTTGTATAGAAATTGAGCAGTGGACAGCGATTGGGTTAAATTAATATAAAATTATTGTGATAGACCTGCTTACTTTCAGCTGGCGAAGATTGGTTAGGGACACTGGAGATCTGTGGCTGTTAGTGGTTAGGGACACTGGAGATCTGTGGCTGTTAGTGGTTAGGGACATTGGAGATCTGTGGCTGTTAGTGGTTAGGGACACTGGAGATCTGTGGCTGTTAGTGGTTAGGGACACTGGAGATCTTATGCTGTTATTAGGGACACTGGAGATCTGTGGCTGTTAGTGGTTAGGGACACTGGAGATCTGTGGCTGTTAGTGGTTAGGGACACTGGAGATCTGTGGCTGTTATTAGGGACACTGGAGATCTGTGGCTGTTAGTGGTTAGGGACACTGGAGATCTTGTGCTGTTATTAGGGACCAACCGGGGAGACTTTTTCTACCGGTTACTAAAGCTGAATACTTAGATGTACTATTTGCCGGATCTGGTTACGAATCCGAGTAGTAAGGTTGTTAAACGAAAATCAGAAATTCGAATTAATTTCGGTTTTTAAAACATTTAGCGGTGGCTTTATTTAGCAAACCATAGCCACCTTGTATCTAGCGTTCACGTTTTCTACCAATTCAATTTATTTTAAGGCATTCAATTTCGTTTATTAAATAATTATTGACTGTATTTTTTGTTGTTTACTTTACCACCTTTTACAATCTTCATACAAAGTACCATGATATTATAACTATGACCAGGAGAAGGGCCTATTAATTTATTAAAATTTGAAACAATAAATTCATTATTTACATGGGCGTAGGCAGGGGGGGCATTTGCTCCCCCCCTACATTTGAGAAAAATGTAATGTCATACATTTGTTACAATAAAACTGAGCTAAATTCCTTGCAAGTTAATTACATTGAAGACAGTGTACACATACCAAACATAAAAAAGAATTATATCTTCAAGTATAACTGATCACTTTACTGATTGTTGTAAATAAAATTTCTGTCATATTTTAGCAAAAATATGCCAGCATTTATATTTATGTGTCCATGTAGTGCCACATAGTAAACGAACATTTTGATGTAGTTTTTTCGCTGATTACTATCTCGGAACAAACTTTAATTGATTTAATTGTTCCTATTGTGTTTCTTATAGCATTCACATTATTTAAATCGTTCAAAAAAAATTAAGTTTATGTGAATTGCAATGTTCAAATGCTGCTTTTGTGTATTTTTTCTAATTATTGCTTGGATTGCTCCTTCTTTACCTGACATTTTAGAACTACCGCAGTTTCCTTAATTAACCAACAAGCTTTGGCATATATAATCCAAATTCTAATGAATTTTAATGATGGTGTTTGCTAAACCTTCAGTTGTTCTATAGACAATAGGAATATATCCCAGGAATTCTTCTGTGACCATCACTTTTCCTATTTTATTATTTGACAAATCTAACACCAAGTGACATCTACTCAATCCCTGAAACGTCATTTGTCTCGTCGGCAAGTATAGAAAATGCATCTGAATTATTTCTTTCAAAAACAATGTCTTCAAGCTAGAGAGACCCACAAATTTCGTGCATGCCGCTAAAT
Source organism: Radix auricularia (assembly GCA_002072015.1). Classification (NCBI taxonomy): domain Eukaryota; kingdom Metazoa; phylum Mollusca; class Gastropoda; family Lymnaeidae; genus Radix; species Radix auricularia. Next base: position 1,235,809 of record MUZC01000011.1, on the reverse strand, counting down.
AGGGTTGTAGAAATGATGGTATCCAGTTTGTTGAGATTTTCTTGAATTTGTCTTCTAAATTATGAGTCCAACTGCCGATCTATAGAAACTGATATGGCTTTCAATAATGCAACAGAATTGCTTGCAGTTGCATCTTCATGATAGCCTTTGTGTCATGAGCTTTGCATGTGGCTAAGGGGATCTTTGTTAAAATCTTTATATTTAGCGCATTGTTTCATGACGATTGCCACTTGAACTTCTCGATTTATTTTTTGCGGAAACAGCACACAATAATTACAAAAGGCACCTTTTAACATTTGCGAGTATAAAAACCACGGTGAATAGTTTGATGACAATGACATCTAAAAACTAAAAAAATATGTTTCACTCACTGTCAGCTCTAAACTCATACATTTTATCAGGGGTCCAACTATCACGAATCAGCTGCAATTTCAACTCATTCAAATGGTCGTGTGTCCAGACATACCTTCCAATATCAAATTAGAAACTGTAATGATGTTCTCAATGCCAATAATAAATCAGATGTTTCGGAATCCCGTGATTGCACTACTTTCAGTTTTTATAAAGCATGTAAATAAATGTTTATCCATCTTTGGCAATCCTGCAGTTTCTACACAGCAAAATTTAACTTTCTCGTGAGAACTTACGTTTTTGATTTATTAAATGCATTAATATGTGTTATATTTTAGCTTTTACATTGCTGTATTGTGAATCTTATTCATTTCTAAGACTTATGTTATACTTAACTCAAATTTAATTGAAAATTAAACCTGTATGGCATTGTCAGTTAGGGGCCGTCCATAATTGACGTCATGTGATTTTGGCTATTTTTAACCCACACCATCCCCCTTGTCACACTTCGTTACAAAAACTTAGACACCCCCCCCCCCCCACACAATATGACTCAAAAAGCTGTGACACCCCACCTTAAGGTGGTATTGTCTATTTGAAAAGGATCATGTTTCAAAACACTTTATTGTTATTTTAGTATGTATTTAGTGTAATGCTACACTCTAATATCGTAACACGCGGTAATTCGGGCAAAACGTAATAAAATAAATAATAAGAAATGAAATTAAATGGAACTTTGGCTTATAGTAGCATGGTTTGACGTGATGTCACTATTTTTAAACTCCCCTCCCCCTCGTCACAAAGTTGGGGACCCTCCTCTCCATAGGTGCGTGACGTCATTTTTGTACGGTACCTTAAATTAAAAAACGTGATTTTTTTTGCCCCCCCCCTCCCTGGAAAAGTTCCTAGGCACGCCCATGATTATATATTACTTGTAAATTTTGTTTCTCTTGTTAATACCTTACTTATTTACTTTGTAACTGTTAGTCACTGCTAATTTTAGTTAATACTTTTTTAAAAATTTAAATTGATTTTATTATTTCATTGGACATTTAAACTGTTTAAATATTAAATATTGCGGCGTGGTGCTGGTCGCTAGAAGTAAACACGAAATTGTCGTAGAAAATTGGTTAACTGTTGATCTTTATCATTTCAAATTATTAATTTCTATAATTTGATTAAATTTGTTATAACAATTTGTAAGTATACTAATCTTGATATTTATGCAAGAACACACACATACAAGTTTTCTTTCTTTCCGTCCGGTATTCGGGCGTGGAATGGGTTGCCCGAAGAAACCAGGAAAGCCAACACTTTATCATCATTTAAAACTCTTGTGAGAATATAGGACTAAACACAAGCCATAGAAATACGTAGGGCGCAATAATCTTCTGTACAGAAGGAGCGTCTGTAACATATAAGATAAGATAAGATAAAAATTTATTTTTAGATATTTGGAATTCGGCTGTTTTTGTGGGCAATATTTGCCGAGGCGAATAGTTCCGAAAACCCCGATATCCGGTCGGGGCAAATGTCCGGAGCTGTTTCTGGTTGGCCCTTGGTTGTTATGAACATTCGAGATCTAACATTTTGAAATTGTGGTTGTGAGGGTGTGTGAGGATGTGTGAGGATGTGTGAGGGTGTGTTAGGGTGTGTGAGGGTGTGTGAGGATGTGATAGGAAATAGTAGCTGTTCGAGATCTAACATTTTGAAATTGTGGTTGTGAGGGTGTGTGAGGATGTGTGAGGGTGTGTGAGGATTTGATAGGAAATAGTAGCTGTTCGAGATCTAACATTTTGAAATTGTGGTTGTAAGGGTTTGGTAGGAAATAGTAGCTGTTCGAGAATATAATCAGATATAATGAAGTTTGTTTTAAAGTTGGCTGTTTACAGTCTAGAGAAGAGAATACAATAAAGAAGGAATTATTAAATACATTTTAAAAATTGATTTTAAATAGAATCTACTATTTTTGTCCTTCCAAACTCGTGTTCTTTCATGTGATTGATCCTCTAATTAATGTGTTTAAATTACCTGAATATCCGAGAATCGTGTTTTTATTAACATGACCCCGAAAGTTGTGTTTATATTACTTGATATACAAGAAAGTTGTGTTTATATCACATGATATACAAGAAAGTTGTGTTTATATCACATGATATACAAGAAAGTTGTGTTTATAGTTTATATCACATGATATACAAGAAAGTTGTGTTTATAGTTTATATCACATGATATACAAGAAAGTTGTGTTTATATCACATGACATACAAAAAAGTTGTTTTTATATCACTTGATATACAAAAAAGTTGTGACATATCCCAAACAAGTTTGATACTATTTTATTTACAGGAGATTCCGGTTTCTTAACAGGAATTGATTTAACCAAGTATTTTTTTCAAAGTTCATTAAAAAAAAATTGTGAGGAAATTTTTTTAAATTAATACTTTTGTTTAGTGTTTTCTGACTTTTAAACAAATATGTGATTTTCATCTAAACAATGTTATATTTTTCTTTAACAAGGTTCTTTGTTTTATCAAGTTTCCAATTGTGTGGAGGCCATGTCTCATGTTTACGAACCAAGCATTAGGAAGAAGAAAATTTAATTTAGGTAGAAAATAAGGATCTTGAAATACAGTTGGGGGGGGGGGTGAAGGCATACAGAATAAACAACGAGCTATAATGTAATCATGGCAACGTGTGAATCCTAAAAGTTGACATATAGTTATAGCCTTTGCCAACTTTATCTGACTCATTATGACATTGTTGGTCAATTGACATGGTCTCTGCGGCAGGTAGCATTAAATATATACATAGTCCTTTTTCCAGGAAACATTAAATAATTTAATAACTATTAACTATATACATAGTCTGTCTAGCAGGTAAAGACCGTCTGTTTTGTAAAAATTGGTATCACCGTGTCATCATTTACACTTAGATCGGTCTTTTCTTTCTCCTTGGTCGAAAGGAGGCGGTCAGTTGTGGGAGCACATGGATCCATGAGTCGCTGTCTATGACGCCAGGGGTTGTGTTGTGCTGGCTATGTGCTTGGTGGTTGTGTTGTGCTGGCTGTGTGCTTGGTGGCTGTGTTGTGCTGGCTGTGTGCTTGGTAGCTGTGTTGTGCTGGTTGTGTTCTTGGTAGCTGTGTGCTTGGTGGTTGTGTTGTGCTGGCTGTGTGCTTGGTAATTGGTAGCTGTGTTGTGCTGGTTGTGTTCTTGGTAATTGGTAGCTGTGTTGTGCTGGCTGTGTGCTTGGTAGCTGTGTTGTGCTGGCTGTGTGCTTGGTAATTGGTAGCTGTGTTGTGCTGGTTGTGTTCTTGGTAGCTGTGTGCTTGATGGTTGTGTTGTGCTTGGTGGTTGTGTTGTGCTGGCTGTGTGCTTGGTGGTTGTGTTGTGCTGGCTGTGTGCTTGGTGGTTGTGTTGTGCTGCCAGTGTGCTTGGTGGTTGTGTTGTGCTTGGTAGCTGTGTTGTGCTGGCTGTGTGCTTGGTAGCTGTGTTGTGCTGGCTGTGTGCTTGGTAGCTGTGTTGTGCTGGCTGTGTGCTTGGTAGCTGTGTTGTGCTGCCAGTGTGCTTGGTAGCTGTGTGCTTGATGGTTGTGTGCTTGGTGGTTGTGTTGTGCTTGATGGCTGTGTTGTGCTTGGTGGTTGTGTTGTGCTAGCTGTGTGCTTGGTGGCTGTGTAGTGCTGGCTGTTTGCGTGTGTTGTGCTGGCTGTGTGCGTGTGTTGTGCTGGCTGTTTGCGTGTGTTGTGCTAGCTGTGTGCTTGGTGGCTGTGTAGTGCTGGCTGTTTGCGTGTGTTGTGCTGGCTGTGTGCGTGTGTTGTGCTAGCTGTTTGCGTGTGTTGTGCTGGCTGTGTGCGTGTGTTGTGCTGGCTGTGTGCGTGTGTTGTGCTGGCTGTTTGCGTGTGTTGTGCTGGCTGTGTGCTTGGTGGCTGTGTAGTGCTGGCTGTTTGCGTGTGTTGTGCTGGCTGTGTGCGTGTGTTGTGCTGGCTGTGTGCGTGTGTTGTGCTGGCTGTGTGCGTGTGTTGTGCTGGCTGTGTGCGTGTACGTCATGCACGAGGCGGTGATCAAGCCGCCCGCGTCTTATTTGCATCGTCCGCATTACCGCGACGTGTTGGCGAGGGCGATATGTGTGGCAGCAGTGGATACACGGGCAGCTCTACCCCTCCCTCTCGTCCTCACTGCGTTGCAGTGAAAGCAGTTGGCAATTTATAGTAGAACACCCGGCTGTTAACAAGGCGGATATCACAACTACACACCGTCACCGTGCTCTTGTTGTTTATAAGTCACGCGTGTAGTGCTGACCAACTGGATTATTACACATTCACCAACTACACACCCGATATCGGCAGTGGTATGTAGTAGCTAAGAGTATGACGTTCTTAAATTCAAGGAGACATTTCTGGTTTGCTATTAATTGTGTCACTGTGCCTGTAGTGTTCGTAGGGACATCTGTTAACTGGGATAACTGAACAAAATGGATGTTTTGTATTAGGATCAGCCGTTCACTGGGATAACTGAACAAAATGGATGTTTTGTATTAGGATCAGCCGTTCACTGGGATAACTGAACAAAATGGATGTTTTGTATTAATTAACTGTTCACTGGTATACTTGAAAAACTGGATGTATTATTGGATAAGTAGGTTTAGTGTTAACTGTGGCACACAACGGAGTCAGTGGGGGGGGGGGTGATTTAAATGTTGTATTCATTTTAGTCTTAGAGATAGAGTCAGTAAATAGGGCACTTGTCAGTACAAGTCACTGATCAGAAGACATACATTGGATTATTTTAGATCATACGATTGTAGTAAGTTGTAGGCCTAAATGATATATTTACTGATATATCAATGATAATATCAAGAAATGAATAGAATTCTAATATAATGTTATCTTATACTGATAGTCTATGTCCTATTACTATTAGGTCTATTTCAATAAGTACGATACATAGTATCTAATTTTCTATTATGGCCAACAAGTAGGATGTAGGCCATATAGTATAGAATCAAATAAAATAACAGGTAATACTACTAACTACACTACACTACAGTGTCAAGCAGCTGTCCCTTAACTGAACGTTTATTTTGTCACAATGACCAAATAACAACTTGGCCTTCACCATTACAACTTACAATGTAGTTTACATCTATCATTTAACGTTATGGCTTTGTCTGTGAAGTAGCTACTATTAAAATACTACTATAATACTATAGTTTTGTATCGGGAGCCATTTACAATTTACTGACACTGACACAAATTAAGGTTTCTCCTAATTTTAATTGCACGTGATGTGTTCCTTTTACGAAGTGCAGAAGTGCACGACATGTGGTGGTGGTGGTTATGTTCAGTGTCACATGACATGTGGTGGTGGTTATGCTCAGTGTCACATGACATGTGGTGGTGGTTATGTTCAGTGTCACATGACATGTGGTGGTGGTTATGTTCAGTGTCGTCTTCATGGTGATATTATAAAAGCTTACGTTGTGCTGTGGTTCAGTGTTGTAGTAGCAGTGTGGCCTTGAGTGTGTGCTGTGGTTCAGTGTTGTAGTAGCAGTGTGGCCTTGAGTGTGTGCTGTGGTTCCGTGTTGTAGTAGCAGTGTGGCCTTGAGTGTGTGCTGTGGTTCAGTGTTGTAGTAGCAGTGTGGCCTTGAGTGTGTGCTGTGGTTCAGTGTTGTAGTAGCAGTGTGGCCTTGAGTGTGTGTAATGTAGCTACCTACGTGCTATCAGTAAGCCTCGGATTAAGTCAGCTGTATCTTTGGCAATTACTGTCTTTGGTCTGTGTGTGTGTCACATACTAAACCTGGGCCCACTTAAAATTAATGGCAGTTGTTCAGGATTGCTCCCCACTTTATACACAGACAAGCCATTGTTACTTATTGACTCCACTGTTACTAGAGATGTTCATTGATGATATTAGGGGGTTTATTTAACAGTGAAAGTCAATCCCACAAAGTGTGTTGGTGACCGAAGATAAGATGAATTCCCTCGTCTTACAACCCAATGAAAGTCAATAGCACCTGAACTAATGGCACACCAGCTGGCAGGTTTGCATAGTGACTGACGGCGTCAGCGCAATCTGTCAAGGACATTGCCTGTTACTGTTGGACAGGTGTATAGAGTCATTATATATATATATGAGCAAATACCTACTACATCTGGTTTCATCTCATGTTAACGTTGTCTATGGACTATGGGAAGAGAGAGGTAAATGTGAACAAGTGAAATGCAAATGACGTACCCGACAAAGATAGTATAGAGAATATGGGGCCTCATGTTTGTTTTAACGGCCCCAATATACACGGGACCCTCTTGTTTGTATACATCAATGTCTTGCCAGTTGACCTCTAGCTTCTCGCTCCGTAGTCACTAAGTCAGAATTGATCCTTCATGCAGCCAGTGATTCCCAATGTACTTGGGAAGGGCCGAAACCTAGATGGTTTTTGACCCCCATGAGCCATGTGGTACTAATGGTCTAATGGTACGGCACCATTAACTAATGCTGCTTCCCTCAATCAGAGTAAATTGACGTCAAAATGTTCTAATTGCGTGAATTAAAATAGGTTGTTTTAAATATCTGAGCCTTTCTTTAAAATTTTTAAAAATTTATTATTAAAATTAAAAAAAAAATAATAATATTAAAAAAAAAATATATATTTATATATATATATATTAGGGCTGTTATCGATTAAATTAAATTTAATCATTAACTTTTGAAAAATTACCGATTAATTAATCGATAATTTTGTTAAGCTAAAAATAAAGATGTATGACGTCATTAAACTGAAAATTGCAAGGGAAGTAATAAAAACGAACAATTGATACCTTCATTAACTTATTTTTAAAACAGTTTGCATTGAAAACAAGTTAAATAACGTATTAATGTTGAGGCACTTGAATGAAAAATTCAAATTAATATTATAGATATAAAAGTGATACAGCTGTATAGAAATTGCTTGATGATTAGTAAAAACATAAAGATCATCTTTTTATCCCAATTGGTTCGAAAGCTATGATTTTTTTTTCTAAGACCTCATAATCTCTATTTTAACTTTTTCGTTTTCCTTCATATTTTGTGCCCTTTTATTGCATTTTTTAAAATGCCCATAACCTAAGTATTTAATTTAATTAAATTTAAAACACGTACTAGTGTTAGGGGATATATTTAAAAATAAGTAGAATCTAGTTCAATATAATGTCAATGAATTTAAATTTTGTTTTTGTTAAATAGTTAAAAACAATGTTTGTTTTTTTAAATATCATTGTCCTTATAAAACAGGTTATTTTAAAGTATACTCTTTAACGGAGAAGTTTTGTACGTAAAAAAATAATGATAAAATGAAAACTATTATTAATTATTTATTGAAAAAACAAAAACATTTTTCTCTTTTTAATCACTATTTTATTGATTAAAATAATTTTAATCGATTAAATAATTTACCGATTAATCGAGAAATTAATCGGTAATTTCTGCAGGCCTAATATATATATGTGTGTGTGATACATGGAAAACAAACAGTTGAACGTTGAGCCTATTCCCACTAGAGTTATTGTGTCGTGGGGGATGTGACGGGGAGATGTATAGGAATGGAGGCAATTAGCACACAGTTAATGTTGTAGACATAGTCCAGTTGGTACAATTCATCTGTTGAATCACAGGCTCAGGTAGAACGTTGCAGGTAGCTGTGATGAGATACGTACTTCGTACTGTTCTCCACATGGTGCCATAATGTCTAAATTTGCAACAAACACTACAGCATAGTTTTATTTTTTATTTCTTTATATTCGTTTTATTTGTGTATTATTTGTTCGTTGGGGAAGCCTCTTTACCGAAACGTTCACTGCTTTGTTACGTCCCGTCAGGCTAACCCTTACCCTGTTTACCTGTTTTCCATTTATAGGCCTGATTGCAGTCTCACCCCCATTTTGTTCTGTACGACCACATCCTGCTCTCTATTTGACTATCTATATCTATTTAACTGACCATCTTTGACTAGGATTCTAGATCTTTATGATCTCGCTATCTCCCTATGACTTTCTCTCAACGTCCATTTTGTTTCTATATGACTATCTCAGCTTATCTGAATAATTATGTCACTGACTATGATTAAACGACACTATATTTATACGACATTATCTTATCTTGTATCTTAGATATACAGACGCTCCTTCTATGCAGAAGATAATTGCGTCCACAGACCATGAGAGATGATCTGTTGGCAAGTGATGCAGCGGTCACAGGCCACGGCTATAGGGGTTCCACGCATTACCCCAGCCGCCTAACTATTGTCTAGTTAGGTACCCATTCAGAGCTGGGTGACTCGGGGACTCCGCAGGCCGCGAGAACATATCCTCACCTTCGTGTGGATTCGAACCCGTGACCATCGGTATGACAGTCGAGAGCGCTACCTCTCGACCACCACGTCCCACATCATTACACAACTCTCTACATTTATGCGACTCTTCATCTTTATTTGGTTAAATCTTAATAGGACTCTCCAACATTAAAGGGTTATCTTATACTACTCTACTCAACATCTTTGCACCGCTCTCTTACTTTATAGGACTATCTTTATACGAATCTATACTCTCTATACGAATCTATATTACTATGTCTATCTCTATATTACTCTATCTTTATAACGCTCTATCTTTATGATATTTTTATACGGTTCTAGCTTAATGGGACTTCCTTTTTTCCCTACGACCATCTCTATCATGGTCTCTATCTTTGTACTTGTACGAATTTTTATTAATATCTCTAGCTCTAGGACTATTTAATAGTAATAATACGACCCTCTGTCTACAGACAAGTTGTTGATAAATGTAGGACGCAACCATCTTGTACATAGAATGACCTCTCTAATATAAATAAACTATAAGAAAAGGATTATTTAAAAAAACAACAACTATGAACAATTTCTACAACACATGACATAGCTGTTTGACATTACATCCGCATTTAATAATCCGAGGATCACTGCTGGCTTGTGTTGCAATGATAAAACGCCTCACTTACTGTTGTTAAAGATCAGTGCCCCAACACGACAAGCGAACGGAGGCAGTCGAGCGTTGATGAGTGGGTCTGTGTACCTTTACCCCGCTCGGCCTGCCGCGACACACAATAATGGAGGCGCTGACAGTTGAGAGTCATTGTAGGATTACTAGCAACAAGCACCCAGGAAATATATGATTTGATACGTGATATTTGTTCAAATGTTAAGCCCATTGTTGGAAACTTAGGATTATGCATTAAGTTTAAGCCCCCAATTTGAAAGGAAAGGTCATATATTTGTTTGGCTCAAGTAAATCTTATCGTTTAAGTCTAAGTACGTATAGCAACTTGTTGAATAGGCGATGAGAGCAATATTCCTATCTACCGCCAGTGTTAAAGACCTATCCAAACTGGTCCTTAGGCCACGTTTAAGACCTGACCACAGCCAGTGTTAAATGTGTGATAGATGTGTTGAGTATGTGTGATAGATGTGTTGAGTATGTGTGATAGATGTGTTGAGTATGTGAGATAGATGTGTTGAGTATGTGTGATATATGTGTTGAGTATAGTATGTGTGATAGATGTGTTGAGTACGTGTGATAGATGTGTTGAGTACGTGTGATAGATGTGTTGAGTACGTGTGATAGATATGTTGAGTATGTGTGATATATGTGTTGAGTACGTGTGATATATGTGTTGAGTATGTGTGATATATGTGTGGTGTGTGTCATATGTCATTTGAGGTGTCAATTGAAAATAACCATAAAGCTTTGCTATTTATTTGGTACTCTATACCAGGGCTCGACAACCTGCGGTTTCCGAGCCGCTTGCGGCTCTTTCGATATTAAGTTGCGGCTTTCCTGTCCCATGCGCAAACAATGAATATTTTATTTTCAAAGCTCACTCTTTAAAACAGTTGGAAATCTTGTTAAATGTACCCTATCAGATCTCCTGTCCTAAAGGTTTGCCGCACCCCACCACTGCTACATAACAACGTTACATTTGTAGCAAAAACAGACTTTTTAAAATTTAAATATAAGTAGTTCAATATAATGTCAATGAATTTTAATATTGTTATTATTAATTAAGTATAATCAAATGTTAAATTATTATATCATTTTCCTTATAAAACAGCTTATTTTAAAGTTAACACTTGCAATTTTTTTTAAGTGGAGAAGTTTGTTCGTTTAAAAGCAAACAATTGTTAATTATTAATAATTAATTATTTATTAATCAAGTGATGCATTATTTACAACAATTTCCTTATTTTTAATCGCTATTTTATCGGTTAAAAATAATTTTAATCGTTAAAACATTTTATGGAGAAATTAATCGTTAATTTCCGCAGCCCTAATATATATAAATATATATCTTGTTATATATAACACAAATCCCAATTTTTTTCAGGTAGGCTATTTTATTTAAGCCCCTGTATATAGACTCTTGAGTTTATGTTGCGATCAGCGTATTGAGACAAATTTCATGATTGTTATTTCATGTAACACATGAATACTTCTCAAGGTAACAGTCAAATTGTCGTAGGACCATTTCTTGTATCGTCCAAATCTTTCATTTTGTGAGTATATGTAAACTGATGAATCTGATGATAGCGTCCATCTAATTACATGCCGAGATGATAGCGTCCATCTAATTACATGCCGAGATGATAACTTTACCAGCTATGAGAATATCTACCAGAGAATGTGTCGTCATAAACCTTCTCCACCAGTTAACATATGCCAGTCATGAGCCGTCTCTATAAGTTAACACATGTCCGTTATTAGACGTCTCTATCAGTTAACACATGTCCGTTATTAGTCGTCTCTATCAGTTAACTTATGACCGTTATTAGTCGTCTCTATCAGTTAACTTATGACCGTTATTAGCCGTCTCTATCAGTTAACTTATGACCGTTATTAGTCGTCTCTATCAGTTAACTTATGGCCGATATTAGTCGTCTCTATCAGTTAACACATGTCCGTTATTAGTCGTCTCTATCAGTTAACACATGTCCGTTATTAGTCGTCTCTATAAGTTAACTTATGGCCGATATTAGTCGTCTCTATCAGTTAACACATGTCCGTTATTAGTCGTCTCTACCTTATCACATCTTATCTGTTATTGACGGTCTTTCTATAAGAACATTATTGCGCCCTACACTTAACTATGGTTTGTGACTAGTCCTGCATTCTTATTAGAATTTTACTTAAATGTTGATGTTGATGTTGGATTTCCTGGTTTCTTCAGGCAACCCATTCCACCCCCGAATTTCAGACAAAAATTTTATGTGCCTTAAGTCGTCTCTGCCAGTTAACAAATGTCCGCCATGAGCCGTCTCTAAAGTTAACATGTCCGTCATAAGTCACGTCTAAAGTTAACATATGTCCGTCATAAGCTGTCTCTAAAGTTAACATATGTCCGTCATAAGCCGTCTCTAAAGTTAACATATGTCCGTCATAAGCCGTATTTAAAGTTAACATATGTCCGTCATAAGCTGTCTCTAAAATAAGCATAGACTCATAAGCCATCCCCCGTATTAGTGTGGGAAGATAAAAGAAATAAGCGACGTTTTTTTTTAAAGGGTGTGGGCGAATATTGATTCGATAAATTTAATAATTTTTTTTCTTCAAAATTCGAGTTTTTGTCATCAGGCTTTATTGGTGAATTCTGGTTTTACAAAAGTAATGTTCTTTACTAATAGGTATCTTTCTTTCTTGTTCGTGAGTCCTTATACAGTGGTACTGCCATATATCATTGACTCCACTTTCAAGTATCTATCATGTGTCACTGATAGTGCCATATATCATTGACTCCACTGTCAAGTATCTATCATGTGTCACTGATAGTGCCATATATCATTGACTCCACTGTCAAGTATCTATCATGTGTCACTGATAGTGCCATATATCATTGACTCCACTGTCAAGTATCTATCACGTTGCAGTGACTCCATTGACATGTATCAGTAAGGCATGAGAGATTTTGTATGTCAACAGGTGTTAATGCCACCTTAAAAATGACGTTTGAATAAGATTGATATGGTTTGTTGTAGATTGGGTTTGTTGTAGATTGGGTTTGTTGTAGATTTGGTTTGTTGTAGATTTGGTTTGTTGTAGATTTGGTTTGTTGTAGATGTGTTATGTAACACAACTGATATCCTCGATGTGATCCAACTATTATATCATTGCTGAGTGTAGTTCCTTACTGGATAAACCATTCACAAGGATTTATATTTAACAAAAAGTGGATTTTTCTTTGATGGATCTAAAATTCGAATATGAACTGGATTTAAAATTGGATACGTCAAACCAATCCAATTAATTCTAACCTGGATATTGAGTCAGGGACACCTCGGAGATTCCTGGGAAGCCCATTATGGTAAGTTTGTGATTTACGCTTGACCTTCACTCCAACCTTGAGTAACCTCACCCTGAATTTCGCGCAAACTTGACCTCACCACAACTTAACCTTCACCCCATCTTGAACTTACCCTCCTTTAATGTCACACTAAATGGATGGCGTGGTATATAAATAGGTAAAATGTTATTGTAGAAAGTTATCAGTCCCATATAAACAAATAACTGGACCCATATACCAACCAGTTCATTATTTTGTCATCGTTGAGACAATTCATAATAAGTTTGACCACAATTAATCATCAAATGTTATCTCCCAACACCACTTTCCAAACACTTTTTCCCCAAATATTCTCTTCATATCCATGTATTCTCTCCCCAAATCCCCCTCCCTAATCCCCCTCTCTTTTCATTAAGCAAACCCAACGCACCTTAACCCATGCTCAGTAGACCTGTCCAAAGTTCTAGCACACATGATCTGTCACATATTTTGTCAAATAACCTCCCACTAAACCTGTCAGAAAGACAACCGGTCAAAAAGAACTCCCACAAAGCCTGAAAAACGATCTCCTACACAACCTGTCAAACGATCTCCCACACAGCCTGCCAAACGATCTCCAACACAACCTGTCAAACGATCTCCCACACAACCTGCCAAACGATCTTCAACACAACCTGCCAAACGATCTCCCACACAACCTGTCAAACGATCTCCCACACAACCTGCCAAACGATCTTCAACACAACCTGCCAAACGATCTTCAACACAACCTGCCAAACGATCTCCCACACAACCTGCAAAACGATCTCCCACACAACCCGCCAAACGATCTCCCACATAACCTGCAAAACGATCTCCCACACGACCCGCCAAACGATCTCCCACACAACCTGCCAAACGATCTCCAACACAACCTGTCACAATGATCTCCCACACAACCTGCCAAACGATCTCCAACACAACCTGCAAAACGATCTCCCACACGACCCGCCAAACGATCTCCCACACAACCTGCCAAACGATCTCCAACACAACCTTTCTAACGATCTCCCACACAACCTGCCAAACGATCTCTCACACAACCTGTCACAATGATCTCCCACACAACCTGTCAAACGATCTCCCACACAACCTGTCACAATGATCTCCCACAAAAACTGACATAAAGATCTCTTACACGACCGGTCACAAAGATCTCCCACAAAACCTGAAAAAGATCTCCCACATAACCTGTCACAATGATCTCCCACAAAAACTGACATAAAGATCTCTTACACGACCGGTCACAAAGATCTCCCACAAAACCTGAAAAAGATCTCCCACATAACCTGTCGCAAAGATCTTCCAAACAACATGTCAAAGATCTCTGACAAAACCTGTCACAAAGAGTTCCCACACAAGCTGACACAAAGAACTCCCACACATCCTGCCAAACGATATCCAACACAACCTATCAAAGATCTCCGAAACAACCTGTTCCAAAGATCTCCCACACAACCGGCCAAACGATCTCCCACACAACCTAACGATCTCCCACACAACCTGCAAAACTATCTCCCACACAACCTGCCAAACGATCTCCAACACAACCAGTCACAAAGATCTCCCACAAAACCTAAAAAGATCTCCCACATAACATGTCACAAAGATCTTCCACACAAGTCACAAAGATCTTCCACACAACATGTCACATATCTCTGACAAAACCTGTCACAAAGAGTTCCCACACAAGCTGACACAAAGAACTCCCATACATCCTGCCAAACGATCTCCAACACCACCTATCAAAGATCTCCGAAACAACCTGTCCCAAAGATCTCCCACACAACCTGTCACAAAGATCTCCCACACAACCTGTCAAACGATCTTCCACGAAACCTGTCTCAAAGATCCCCCACACATCCTGGCGCACGTATGGACGTGGGCTGGATGTATTTTAAAACACAACTGAATTATTGGTTCTTTTGATGTAACACAGCCGTAGATCCAATGTTTCAATAACTGGTTTCAAATAACCGACAAATCGTTCCCCCTATGACAGGGCCGTTGACGCAGACGATCCTTGTAACGAGGTGTGTGTGTCAAGCCATTGTTGGATCTTAGCCCTCGGATCGATACATGCTCTCGCCACGTCTCCTGCTCACCGACTTGTTTTGTTGGTTGTAGAGTTCTTTTGTTCTCGTTGAAGGGCGGCTGTAGTATTTGTCTTTTAATGCTTTCACGCAAGTACGCGCAGCTATATTGGAATTTTGCCTTGTAGATGCTCAGTTGGGTATACATAGCTGGGTGGTAGAATATACTTTTACCTTGGTAGTTGGGTGGTAGAGTAGACCTTTACCTTGGTAGTTGGGTGGTAGAGTAGACTTTTACCTTGGTAGTTGGGTGGTAGAATAGACCTTTACCTTGGTAGTTGGGTGGTAGAATAGACCTTTACCTTGGTAGTTGGGTGGTAGAGTAGACCTTTACCTTGGTAGTTGGGTGGTAGAGTAGACCTTTACCTTGGTAGTTGGGTGGTAGAGTAGACCTTTATCTTGGTAGTTGGTGGTAGAGTAGATATTTACCTTGGTAGTTGGGTGGTAGAGTAGACCTTTACCTTGGTAGTTGGGTGGTAGAGTAGACCTTTATCTTGGTAGTTTTCTTCTTCTATCTTAGATATACAGACGCTCCTTCTATGCAGAAGATAATTGCGTCCACAGACCATGAGAGATGATCTGTTGGCAAGTGATGCAGCGGTCACTGGCCACGGCTATAGGGGTTCCACGCATTACCCCAGCCGCCTAACTATTGTCTAGTTAGGTACCCATTCGGAGCCGGGTGACTCGGGGACTCCTCAGGCCCCGAGAACAAATCCTCACTTTCATGTGGATTCGAACTCGTGACCATCAGTGTGACAGTCGAGAGCGCTACCTCTCGACCACCACAACGTAGAGTAGTTGGTGGTAGAGTAGACATTTACCTTGGTAGTTGGGTGGTAGAGTAGACCTTTACCTTGGTAGTTGGGTGGTAGAGTAGAACTTTACCTTGGTAGTTGGGTGGTAGAGTAGACCTTTACCTTGGTAGTTGGGTGGTAGGGTAGACCTTTGCCTTGGTAACCGGATGGTAGAATAAACCAACAGAGGTATGATTAGTTTCCAAATTGAAGATTGTATTTGAATGGCCAGGTGAGAGGTCAGGTCCTTGCTCAGAAAGCCGCCAACATTTGACTGGAGGAAATTGAAGTGTCAGCTATGGCTTCACTCAGGACAATTTTACGTAGACATCTATTAACTAGTGAATTATAAAATTAATGAACTCGAGTGTTTTGAAAGATGGGTGGCTGGTCTTATGAACTTAACCCATCACTCTCAATCTGTATCGGAGCTTAGAGTTAGAGTTATAAACTGTGGAAACTTTCAGTAGCTCTTGTTGACCACGATATGTAGGTTATTTTATGATTTTATTGATGTAATTGTTACCAGCTAATGGCGTAAACTGATTTACTCTCCCACTTGACACACCTTTTTTATCATTCCTGGGCTGCGAGATGTTTACCTGTAAGATGTCTGACATTTATGACCCCGGGACCAACGCGCCCCGCCCCCCCTTCCCCTGAAGCCGAGAGCCGCAATCATGTCTTTATAAAATAATTAAATATTCTTCATGTAATCTTGGGGAGATGCTGGTATAGCGGCATGCGAGCTTGGCTGGTTTACCGGGTGTCGGGGGCTCTGTTGGCTAGTTTACCGGGTGTCGGGGGCTCTGTTGGCTAGTTTACCGGGTGTCGGGGGCTCTGTTGGCTAGTT
>MUZC01000011.1:1186955-1207601 GCA_002072015.1 Radix auricularia | reverse complement strand
AAGTGGAACTTTCATTTTAAGTTGCACGTTTTGATGTGATGTCACATTTCTAAAGTGCCTGTTAGTTCAGTAACTGTATTAGTAAAATTTTTGTGTTTGTGTTTTAACTTTGTGTGTAAGAGTATGTGTGCCTGTTAGTTCAGTAACTGTAGAGGTAAAATGTTTGTGTTTGTTCTTTAACTTTGTGTGTAAGAGTGTCAGTTCAGTAACCGTATTAGTAAAATGTTTGTGTTTGTGTTTTAAGTTTGTGTATGTGTGCCTATCAGTTCAGTCACGTTGTCACACCTGTCTAGATGCCGAACAATTAAAAACACATCAAATAAACCGTGCCGTACAAACCATGTCACACATTCTTTCCAGTCATTTCACGTGACACATAAACATGCTCAAGGTCAGTGGTTCTGGCGTTTTTATACCCCATACCCAAAATTCATATCACAACTCGCGGGGAATGGGTGGGACTAGGTTATTGATTCCTAATTCCTAGTTTAACACAAAAACTTATTTGTTACCTCTATTTTTTCCTTCTTTTTAGTCCACTTACTTAAAAGTTGTTGTTTGAAAATCTTTTTTGACCTCTATTTTTATATCAAACACCACCCAACGTTTTTATACCCCGGGCAGACAGACACATATGCTTATAGAGATAAACTTAAAAATACATTTATTTAATTACGCTACATTCGATCGATCTGAAATTTTGATACAATGCATTGTCATCCAAGAACTGTCTGTGATTTAATTTTACGTTAGAAAATCTAAACTTTTATGGACAGACTAAAAGACAAACAGTCAAAAAGAAACGAAAGCCAGTTATTAAAAACGTGGAAATTTCTATGAGTTTCTGGCGCGGAAAACAACAAATTAACTTTTAATTTCAACTAAAAATTTCATCGTGTAGAAATTGTCTTAAAACATTAAATAACCAAATATTATCTTTTATTGTTCAATGAACATAGTATGTACTATGTACAATTGTCTCCCACCCAACCTGTCATTCAGTAGCTAGAGACGACCTGGGTGGGTTAAATACAATTTAATTAGTACCGATTAGCATACAACAATGGCGGACAGTACATAGATGACCAGGATTATGTGACAGAGATAAGAATAAAGAAAAAATATTTCACGTTATCACCAATAACATTTTGGTCAATGTGCGTTCAGAAGATTCATCATAACTGGCTGAATGTAAACAAGATCTATCTCAAAATTAAGCTTTTAAAAATTCACACACTGTATACAACACGGGTTAAACACATCCCAGGGCATACACAC
Organism: Radix auricularia; assembly: GCA_002072015.1. Taxonomy (NCBI): domain Eukaryota; kingdom Metazoa; phylum Mollusca; class Gastropoda; family Lymnaeidae; genus Radix; species Radix auricularia. The sequence goes on along the minus strand of MUZC01000011.1, from coordinate 1,206,323 downwards.
ACGGGTTAAACACAACAGTGATAAATTAAAAGAGTTGTTGCCACAAACCAATAACATTTCAGAGTGGTTCCAGGTTAGGTGTTAAATGAGGCAGCTATTATCAGGTGTTAAATGAGGCAGCTATTGTCAGGTGTTAAATGAGGCAGCTATTATCAGGTGTTAAATGAGGCAGCTATTGTCAGGTGTTAAATGAGGCAGCTATTGTCAGGTGTTAAATGAGGCAGCTATTGTCAGGTGTTAAATGAGGCAGCTATTGTCAGGTGTATGTAATAAAGTAAGATGAATATCACTATAGTCAAGTGTATTTCACTATAGTCTAGTCAGGCATATATAGTCAAGTGTATGTTGGTTTAGCCAGGTGTATGTCAGTATAGTCAGTTTCTTTTCACTTTTGTCAGTTGTATTTCGGTATAGTTGGCTGCAATAAATATAGGTAAAAAATATCTTTAAAAAACAAGTGTTTAAAAGTAGACTAAAAATAAGAAAATAAATTAAAACTTTTCAGTTCAAGTACTTTGATTTAATAATATGAATAAAAACGTGGGTTGGGCGCTTATCAGGTTTTACATACGCAGTTCACTTATTCTCTCACTTATAGATCTCTCTTTAGCCTTCTAAATTATAAATCTTTAATTTTTATACCAAAAAGCCATCTTTGTGTTGTATTTCTAAATTAGAATGGGATTTTGAAGCACCCGCCCCATGTTTTTGAGATTGCTAGGACCATCAGAATTGGTTTAATTTTACGTTGAAAAAAATTTGAAGTTTTGCGTAGAGACAGACAGGAACGAAACCAAGTTTAAAAAACGTGGTAAAAAGGAATAAGATTAAAACAGGGTTTTGTGAGTGAATAACATCTAAATAAACTTTTCTGTGAATACGTCTTTAAACATGTTTATTGCTTAATTAAAGCAAAAATGCACTACAGAAACGTGTGACTTTCCTCCATTGCAGAGACTTTCTCTTAACACAGCTAAAAAAATGAGACTTTCCTCCATTTCAGAAACAAGAGCGGCTCAGGTGGAGGTGTCAGTGACAAACGTAGGAGCCCTGTGGGTGAAGGGTTCAATTCACTTGGTCAAGACAACAGCATCCTGTTCCAGGAGCTGGCCCAGCTTATATCTGAGAGCATCAGCCCGGATATGAACACACCGCCCTCTGCTGTGCCAGCCAACACCAGCAGCACCACTAGCAGCACCAACTCAAGCAGTGGCAGCACCAGCGGGGGAACCAACAAGGCTGACAAGTCTGGCGGTCTTGTACAGTTGATTAAAACAGGTACAGTTCTATAGTACAACCCTGTACAGTTTATTAAAACAGGTACAGACATATAGTACAGCCTTGTACAGTTGATTAAAATAGGTACAGTTCTTAGTACAACCCTGTACAGTTGATTAAAACACGTACAGTTCTATAGTACAACCTTGTACAGTTGATTAAAATTTTACCGGATTAAAATTTTTAAATCCAGCACGAGCTGATTTGTTAAAATGGCTGGATCCCGGAGTTGGACCCTAAATCTAGTACACTCTTAATTAAAACAGGGACAGTCCAATAAAAAACATCTTGTACAGAAAGAAGATTAAAAGACTGAACAGAAATTTACTGTTCAAAGTACAATGTCATAAACATTTCGTTCTATGTTGGTATGTATTAGGTACAAAATGTCATGGTCTCACATACATGACTATTTGAGTTGGGTAAATGTGTAACATGATTGTGGTACATGAATATATAACATAGGCCCATGAAATGACATGATTGTGGTACATGAATATATAAAATAGGCCCATGAAATGACATGATTGTGGTAAATGTTGTCATGACTTATGGTATATTCAGTTAGCTCTATTTCGTCTGTCTCTACAGAAAATTGTCCCAGCAGCAATAGCCAGTCATCTAATGCAGTACAACAGAGTCACGTGTCGTCCAGCAAACCTTCGTTTGTGCCCAATGACCTGTTAGGGTCACTCTTACTCAAGGTAAAAAAATTTCACATCGGTTTACTAGTTACCTTTAATATAATGTTACCACTAGGATCAATCAACCAGTTTCTTAACAAGAGTTTTTGTTTCATGTGTTGTCTCTTGTTGGCAGGCACTGAATGGTTTCTTGTTTGTGGTCAACAGTCAAGGGAAAGTTGAGTTTATATCAGAGAACGTCAATCAGTTCCTCAAATATACACAGGTAATTGCTGGATTGCATGTCCCACACAGGTAATTGCTGGATTGCATGTCCCACAAAGCAAGTTGTTGGATTGCATGTATAAAGATACCAATGTAATTATAGAGAAAAGGAAGCTATGCCATGACAAATAGTAAATAAGCCACTGCTACTAGAATTTTATCTTTATTGTGGTTGACTAAAGTCAATTTTGTTTCTTTTATTTTGACAGGAGGACCTTGTAGGCAAGAGTATCTATAACATCATCCATGTTGGCGATCATCCGCAGTTCAGTAATAGTCTACTTCCTATGACATTGAGTAAGTCCAATAGTTAGACATTGAGTATATCCAATAGTTTGACATGGAGTATATCCAATAGTTTGACATTGAGTATATCCAATAGTTTGACATTGAGTATATCCAATAGTTTGACATTGAGTATATCCAATAGTTTGACATTGAGTATATCCAATAGTTTGACATTGGCCTTTGCTCATCCTTGAGACTTCCTTAGCATATTTGCAATACAGTGGTACTCCGCTTAACGAACATAATCCGTTCCGGAAGAGTGTTCGTAAAGCGAAATGCTCGTTAACCGGACCAAATAATCCATTCCTCCATGCTGAATTCCACGTCCTCCTCGTCACTTCTTTTAATCCTTGCCTACGAGTTGCACGGCATGATAAATATTGAAAGAACTCTTCCAATATTCTTTCAAGGTGATAATGGTAGCATTTGTTGCATCAAAGCATCTTCTGAACATACGCCTTGTATAGAGCATCACTTGAAATGACAGAGACAAAGGGATGTTGGCGTGGGTTTGCGGCAGTGTTGGTACGCATGCGCAGAAATCTGCCCAAGAACCATTTCCTTCCACGCGCCAAATTAAAAATTCGCAAAAAATATTCAAAATTTGGAAATAATATGTTCGCTCTAACTTTGTACGTTCTCCGGAAAATGTTCATTATGCGGACCAAATTGTCAAGAGTAAGGCTGCTCGTTAACCGAAATGTACGTACTCCGAACATTCATCAAGCGGGGTACCACTGTATATCCAAACCCTCTATCTGGTATGGTTCAGGAGGAGTTGCATGTGCAAGCTCACATGTACACAGACATTTCAAATGTATAAACATTCCCAAGGGAAATTGCGTTTAAAAAAAAGTTCAAGTGGAACAAGAATAAAAAGAAATAGTTGAGACCTACTGATGAGAGCCATTCCTATTGATCTCACTGTTAATGAAGCTGCTAGAATATACTGAGTAACATGACTCTGTAATGTGACTCTGTAACATGACTCTGTAATGTGACTCTGTAACATGACTCTGTAACATGACTATGTAACATGACTCTGTGACGTAACTCTGTAACATGACTATGTAACGTGACTCTGTAACGTGACTGTGTAACATGACTCTGTAACATGACAATGTAACATGACTCTGTAACATGACTCTGTAACATGGCTCTGTAACATGACTCTGTAACATGACTGTGTAACATAACTCTGTAATGTGACTCTGTAACATAACTCTGTAACGTGACTATGTAACATGACTATGTAACATGACTCTGTAACATGACTCTGTAACATGACTCTGTAATGTGACTCTGTAACATGACTCTGTAACATGGCTCTGTAACATGACTCTGTAACATGACTCTGTAACATAACTCTGTAACATGACTCTGTAACGTTACTCTGTAACGTTACTCTGTAACGTGACTCTGTAACGTGACTCTGTAACATGACTCTGTGACTCTGTAACATGACTCTGTAACGTGACTCTGTAACATGACTCTGTGACTCTGTAACATGACTCTGTGACTCTGTAACATGACTCTGTGACTCTGTAACATGACTCTGTGACTCTGTAACATGACTCTGTAACATGACTTGTAATGTGACTCTGTAACACAAATACATCTTATGGTCATCTGGTGGGAAGAGGAGAATTCGCTTACTACATTATTCCCCCTTACCTGCCAGTGACTTATTTTTCCACACCTGATCTCTAGTACCCAGAGTGTCAAAATAGTCAGATGTTCATTTGTCGTATAAAATGTATTGGCCTGTGAAACTTGATATCAAACTGACTGGATTGGGAGAAGTTAAAGTTTTTGTTTTCTGTTGACAGCCAGTGGTTTGGCATGGCCGAGCGACTCACCCACTACAAGAGGCTGCAACTTTCACTGTCGTATGCTGGTCAAACCTCCCAGTGAGTACATCACTTTGTGAAACTTTTGAACTAACTTAAAATACCCTTAAAGTTTTCATGGTTAGATGTTTTTTTTTTTTTAATTTAAAAAAAGGAACTACTTATATGTTAAATATTTTATGTACAAGAAATGTATTTTGAAAATAAGCTTTGATGCATTCATGCTTTGGTCAATCTTAACTGATGGTTGCAAGTCTTTTTGGGGCCTCATGAACAGGTCAATTTAAACCAGTGGTGGCGAGCCTTTTTGGGGCCTAAAATAATTAAACCAAAACCCACTTTAATATTGCTGGCTGATAAGGCTCTGTGTGCCAACTGTGACAAGCGTGCCAACTGTGACAAGTGTGCCAACTGTGACAAGCGTGCCAACTGTGACAAGCGTGCCAACTGTGACAAGCGTGCCAACTGTGACAAGTGTGCCAACTGTGACAAGTGTGCCAACTGTGACAAGTGTACCAACTGTGACAAGTGTGCCAATTGTGACAAGTGTGCCAACTGTGACAAGTGTGCCAACTGTGACAAGCATGCCAAGTGACAAGCATGCCAACTGTGACAAGCATGCCAACTGTGACAAGCGTGCCAACTGACAAGCGCACCAACTGTGACAAGCATGCCAAGTGACAAGCATGCCAACTGTGACAAGCGTGCCAACTGTGACAAGTGTGCCAACTGTGACAAGTGTGCCAACTGTGACAATCATGCCAACTGTGACAAGTGTGCCAACTGTGACAAGCATGCCAACTGTGACAAGCGTGCCAACTGTGACAAGCGTGCCAACTGTGACAAGTGTGCCAACTGTGACAAGCGTGCCAACTGTGACAAGCGCACCAACTGTGACAAGCATGCCAAGTGACAAGCATGCCAACTGTGACAAGCATGTCATGCTCTAGACCAACATTTCCCTTGTTTCATTATGTGTTTTTTAAATTTTTCTTTAGCTGAAGAAGAGGAGGATGTAGAAGTCAAACAAACATATATCTCTCAGTATGAGAATATGCAAATCACGGCCATCTTTCAGCCTTGTCTGGCCCAGAAGCTGACTGATTCACAACTCAACTCTCCACACTCTAAAGGTACTCTCAAATATACAAACAAACTGCTTTATTTTTAAACATAACAGTTATCGTTTTGACTAATGCCATCATGAGTGCAAAAAAAAAAAAAAAATACGTACAATACTTTAGTTATAAAATAATATTTAAATACTTAAAACATACCATATCATAAAATATTTATGTAAGATAAAAAGCATGGGAAAAAAAACGCAACATTCACTTTTACAATCAGCCTACACCATCCACTTGCCCCATCCACTTGCCTCATTCATTGTCCCATTTACTTTTTTTACCCACTTGACTTTACAACTTGTCTCCTCCCTTTGCGCCCTCTCCTCTGCCTCACTTGTCCCATCTATTGATCCCACCCACATGTCCCATCTATTTGGACCACCCAGTTTTCCCATCTGTTAGGCCCACCCACTTGTCCCATCTAATAGGCCCACAGTTTGGACCATTTAATGTTCAAATGCAATACTTGTCAGCCCTTCCTTTACTGAAATGTTTTGTAAGCAGTGAAATGAACTGAAAATAAATGTTCTGTAAGCGGTGAAAAAACTAATGCAATCTCATGTAAGCAGTAAAATGACCTGTAATGAAACTATTTATAAGCATTAAATAATCTGTGTTGAAATCCCAGGTAAGCAATGAAATGACCTACAGTGAAATGTTTTGTTTCAGAAAATCAAACTTGCCTGGTGTGTATTGCCCGCTGTCTGTCTATGACTGAGAAGAACAACATGATGATAGGCGGTATTGATCAGTTCTGTACTAAACAAGACCTGGATGGAAAAATTATAGGAGCAGAGACCAGATTTGGGTAGGTTGTCTATTATTGGAGTAGAGACTAGGTTTGGGTAGGTTGTCTGTTATTTGAGCAGAGACCAGGTTTGGGTAGGTTGTCTATTATTGGAGTAGAGGCTAGGTTTAGGTAGGTTGTCTGTTATTTGAGCAGAGACCAGGTTTGGGTAGGTTGTCTATTATTGGAGTAGAGACTAGGTTTGGGTAGGTTGTCTGTTATTTGAGCAGAGACCATGTTTGGGTAGGTTGTCTATTATTGGAGCAGAGACCAGGTTTGGGTAGGTTGTCTATTATTGGAGCAGAGACTAGGTTTGGTTAGGTTGTCTATTATTGGAGCAGAGACCAGGTTTGGGTAGGTTGTCTATTATTGGAGCAGAGACTAGGTTTCTCGCCTTACAATGCTAGAATGTCTGTATTTGTTGTTTTACACTATAGCGTTGCCGTTATTTCTTTGTTGAAGTGATCAGCATGCTTTAAAAATGTACATACATGTTTGCTAACAAAAGGCATTTGTACACCCACTGTTCATCCGTTTAATCAGGACCGTTTAACCTTAACTTCATTTAGTTGGTAGCTTGTTAGCTATTTTTTTGTTGTGTTACGACAGAATAGAAGAGCCAACGGCCGTGACATCAATGCGTTTTCTAAATAATAATATTCAGATCTATAAATGATATAAAAATACACGTCATTAATGCTAGTGAATGATTTTTTATTTTAAAAAGTTTTGGCATAATAAATGAAGCATTATAATAGTAGAAGAAGTTAGACAGCTCTGAGAGCTGAATGCAAGCGGGCTGTGACTTCACTAGCAGACACCTTGTCAGCTGGACATTTGATGCCTCCCCTCTTTGTTCTAAAAAATGTAAGTGAAAATATGGATCGGACAGTAAAAAAGGCTTTTCTTTTAACGATTGACCGGCCCGCAAACTACCTTGACAACAATTGATAAAAGAGATAACCAACGTTAAATGGCTAATTCAGCCCTCTTTTGTACTTGAGATTCGGGTTCAGCGACATAAAAGAAGCAACATAACCAATGAGAAAAGGCTTAGGCAAAGAGAAAATTTGGCGGTTCCACTTCAAAAGCGTCGACTTAATTGGGTGGGCAAGATAACAAAGGTCGAGAGAAGTGGGTCCGACTGTATTTGTTTCTCAACTGCTAGTTGTACAATGTTTTCTGTCATTGATTCCATATAACTGCTATCTTAAGTTCTTTTATGTCATATCAATGTGACATTCTTTATACAATGTTACTTACCCTATGTGATATCCCTACGCCACTATGACCTTAATTAATGTCACTTTGTACCTTGTGTCATGTTTACTTCATTTCCTAAATGTCATCTTAACTACTGTGTCAATGTCATATAGTCTGTTTATGATCTGACATGAACTCTTATCGTCATGTTCCAGGCATGGCATGGTAGAACTGGAAGGTGCCCACATGACAGACTTCTGTCATGTCAATGACATTCAACAACTCAACAAACATTCACAAGAAGGTCAGTACAAGGGGCAGACGTCCATTTCAGACATTTTCTTTTTAAAAACTGAAGCATTTTGTTTGCAATATTTTGTTGATTTTTATAAACATTTACTGATAACTTGTTTGACTGATTGCAGCAGGTAATTTAGTGCCATTTATTTACTGACAGTTTTGAAAAATGGTGAGAACACCAGTGGTGTTTACCGGTTCAAACTTGCTGACAACAGATACGTCTTTGTCCAGACCAAAAGTACGTTATATAACAACCACGTCACCGGAGAACCCGAGTTCATAATGTCCACTCATTCCATATTACGGTAAGGATACCCCATAATATCATGACATCCACTTCAGCCACATAAAAACAATGACGTCCAATCAACATAAAACACTATGTAAACAGATAAAACTCTTCCACCTATGGTAGCTGTAAGTTTAAACATTTCTTGAAGGATCAATGAACAGATTCCCTCTACTTAAAATATATAAATAAAGTGAATCTCAAAACGACGACCTTAGTTATTTTAATTTCTATTCTGTGAAAGCAACCTCTATTTGTTTTCTTATTCATATCTGTCTGATTTTTTTCAGATTAGTTTATCTGTCCCAGGTTTTGTTTTCTGTTGGATGTGTGTATTTAGTAGGGCTGTCAATTTTTTGAAAAATGCTGCCCGGGTACCCGTCCAAATTTCGAACGGGTACCCGGGTTACCCGTTCAAAACATCCCATAATTTTCACCGTCATACAGCTATACTATGCAACCTAGCCACCTTCCATGCCCCTTATTTCTCAGTAGCCACACGGCTGACGTCTAAAAGTGACGTCACGTGATTTTGGTTGATTTATACCCCCCCTCCCCGCCATTGTCACAAAAACTTAGAACCCCCTTAGAACAAAGATTTGCAGCCGCGCCCCCCTCCCCCATAATAGCTGTGCCTCCTTTTTGAAAATGAGCATTTGTGAAATAACTTTTTTGTCACTTAAGTTTGTATTTAATGTGAAGTTGAACTCTATTAAATCGATACACGGGTAAATTCATGTAAATTGTCAATAAATAAATTGTAGGAATTCAAGTTTTTAAGTGGAACTTTCATTTTAAGTTGCACGTTTTGATGTGATGTCACATTTCTAAAACACACACCCCCTTCGTCAGAAATGTATGATCGCCTTCTCCGTAGGTGATAAACGTCATTTTATTTTATTAGACTGTTAGTAACTAATTTATTTACTTTTAAAAAATTACAAATTTTGGTGTATTATTTTAAAAAACAAAAATGAGGCACTCGTGGGAACGAACACGCAAAACACAATCGAATGGGGGAGAGGGGGAGATAAACAAAGTCTACAATCGGAAATCCTATATCGGCGTATTTCAAAGTAACTTTAATGTTTAAAGCTGGGATGTTTTTATTAACAATACCAAGCACGGCCTCATTCATCTCTATGCAGTCCCGCCCCACGGCCGACGACTTACCCATTTGAAATTGTTAGTAACTGATTAATTTATTAACTTTAAATACTGACAACCTTGTACATCAGTTTTTCTAGGTCAACACGTGTTAATTCACACAAGAAGCACAATCGAATGCAAGGGGTGTGGGTTATATGAATGAAGGGAGGAGAGGGGGGTAGATAAACAACATTAGCTAGTAACAATCGGCGTATTTCAAAGCGAAGTTACTGTCACAGAAGTGATTTTTTTCTCACAAACGCACACCGCTTTTATCTCTAACATCATTATTTTTGGCTGAGGACTTTTATTTTCCTTATCTATATGATTCTTTTAAAGCTCCAAAACCTTTTTTGTGTTTGCGATTTCTGTTTCACGTTGAGAGAAAAAGATGTATCAAAGTACATTTCCCGTAGACAGATATTTCTCCTTAGATATAATTTACTGCATTTATTTCAAACAAACATTTTCATTTGAAAAATTATTTCGGAAAAAAAAAAAAAAAAAAAAAGCCCAATGAGAGCCAAAGTTTGGCCTCCGTTAATATAGACATTAAAGTTACATTTTCACGGGTACCCGGGTCCCGGGTACCCGCTGACAGGCCTAGTATTTAGATACTGTTTTCTACTAATTCCCTATATGTGTTTTCTTGCAGGGAATGTGACTCCGATGTTGAACTCAAAGGCTCAGCCTCCACCAGTTTGATGAAATCAATTATAGGACAAACTGCCACCAGGCCAGGCTCCACCAGTCTGGCCAACAGCATGCCCAGCACTATTGTCCCATTGCTGGGTGTCCAGGCTAGTGGGGCAGTGGGCTCCATGGACTCATCCAGCAATGACCTGGACATGCTGGACTGGGGGGACTTTGGCCTCACAGGTCAGTTCATTTATTCATTTTTCCTATTGCATAATTATCATATTTATTTGTTTTTTTTAAAAGTCTAGTAACATACAAGCAAAAAAATTCCTACGCTTAATGTTGCAAAAGTTTGAAGATGTTATTTTTAAAAAATCTCCTTAAGAATCCTTGTTTCCAGGTAGATAGAAAATTGATCACTGATGGAAAGCCTGTTGAGTAATTTTTTTGTAGTGTAACTTGCTCACCTCATCCTTTGTACTATGAAAAACCCCACCGTGTTATCTAGTGGAGTGTGTTATATAGACAGACGGATGATTCTTAACTACGTGATTTAACCATTGGTTAATCCAACCATAAACAAAACAATTCTCTAACATTTATAATTTGATTCAAAATGATGAAAATGAGAGCACATTTTTTGTTGTAATATTCCTCAAGGTGACCTTCCGGATATGAAGCCAGTGATGACCACTGATATGGGCAGCAGCAACACCAACAACTGGAACACCATGACCAGCATGAAGTCACCATCATCTGCCAGCCAGCAGTCCAGCCTTCAGTATGCCCTGCAGAGTGGCACAGGTGCCACAGGAAGCATGAAGAGGCCCCCAATGTTGAACATGGTTCACAGAAGTAATTCCACAACTTCTTTTGAGGGCCAGCAGAAAACTCAGAGGTTCACTCCCAGTCCTGGCGCAGCGCCCAGGAGTGCAGGATTCAACCAGAGAATGATAGGTGCGTACCCCAACCAACGCAGCCCTGCAGCCTTGGGAATGGCCACCAACCCAGCCCTCCAGCAGAACCGAAATCAAGGGGGACAATTTACCATGGGTTTTCAGAGAAAGAGTTCTGGTTCTCCTCTATTGTCCCCTCAATCAGGTAATTTCATTTATTGAAAGAATAAAGTGCCTGCTAAATAAATTAGCATAACATTTTTTGTGATTAGTTTCTTAAAAGATTTCAGCTTCTCATTTTGTAATAAGCATTTTCCCCTAACAGTTACGAACAATGTGTCTGACCTTACCTCCCTCCCCTAACAAGTAAGAACAATGTGTCTGACCTTACCTCCCTCCCCTAACAAGTAAGAACAATGTGTCTGACCTTACCTCCCTCCCCTAATAGGTAAGAACAATGTGTCTGACCTTACCTCCCTCCCCTAATAGGTAAGAACAATGTGTCTGACCTTACCTCCCTCCCCTAACAAGTAAGAACAATGTGTCTGACCTTACCTCCCTCCCCTAACAGGTAAGAACAATGTGTCTGACCTTACCTCCCTCCCCTAACAGGTAAGAACAATGTGTCTGATCTTACCTACCTCCCCTAACAGGTAAGAACAATGTGTCTGACCTTACCTCCCTCCCCTAACAGGAAAGAACAATGTGTCTGATCTTACCTCCCTCCCCTAACAGGTAAGAACAATGTGTCTGATCTTACTTCCGTCCCCTAACAGGTAAGAACAATGTGTCTGATCTTACCTGCCTCCCCTAACAGGTAAGAACAATGTGTCTAACCTTACCTCCCTCCCCTAACAGGTAAGAACAATGTGTCTGATCTTACCTACCTCCCCTAACCTGACAGGTAAGAACAATGTGTCTGATCTTACCTGCCAACAATGTCTTCTCTCCCCCAGGTTATCCTCTCAGTCCCGCAGGATGGGGAAGATCACCAACTTCTGTGCCACCCACTCCACCATCTGCAGACTTTGGACCCATCAACACATCCACCACCATGTCCCACCCATCTCCACTGGACTCCAACTCTCAGACCAGCATTGGGGGACTGGACATCAATGTCAACAGCTCCATATCATCATCTGGATTCAACTCCTCTTCGTTTCTGTCTTCTCCATCACCTTCGTTCTCAACAAGTATGGATCTTAATGGCCACCAGCAGATGACCATCGCCTCAATGGCCAACAACAACAGTGGACTCAATTCTCAAAGGTCAGGGAAACTCTGTCAGCTGCTCACTCAGAGTTCGACCCCTGAACCGCTCCATTCTCCCGCGTCTGTGGATGGGCGTCGCCAAATAGGGCGAGGCAGGAGGCCCTCTGGTCAGATTGGGTCATCCATATCCACCCCAAACTCTGTGTCCAGCAGTAACAATGGGATAACTACATCATCCGGGGGAATTATGTCTGGTGGTATGTCCAGTTTGGGCATGGACATTCACACCAACACCAGCTCCATGCTGAAGTCCCCTGATGACCATTTGCATCAGTCCCCAACAGAGGGACCGGGTCAAAGCCCTCAGGAAAAACCACAGAGCACATCTAACGAGGATGGTGACATGGATGTTGGCGGGGGTGGAAACAGTCATAACAGTAATCCACACAGGTCTGGGGGCACTAATGGGACAGGGGATAAAGGAAACCAGATCTTAAAAAACTTGTTGAGTCAGGATGATGATGATGAAGAGCCGCCGTCAATGGATGGACCAAACTTGGCATCGCCGTCATTTAATACGAGAAAAACAATGGTATTTTCTGATTTTCTCATGGCTGATAAAAATGAAGCTGAGCCTAAAAAAACAAATGCCCTACTTAAGGTTAGTAAACATTCTGTACATCAGTTTAGTATGTAGACATACAGTACATCAGTTTAGTATGTAGACATACAGTACATCAGTTTAGTATGTAGACATACAGTACATCAAATATAGTTTTTTCTTATATTAAAAACGAACTCATCACAAATTCTCCTATTCATCGTTAAGATAAAAGCATATACTTTTGGAAGTTTCTGGGTACCCTCTCACATCAAAATTCACACTCATGGGGGCCCGGGCCCAAAAAAATGTGTTTTTTCCTTATATGTGCTTTATAAAATTGAAAATCACCATTTCTCCCTATATCCCAAAAAGGTTAACGCATGAAAAGTTGGGGGGGGGGTTGTTAAAAACACTTCTACTATGGTAGCAGGTGAAAAAATATTTCAAATATACCTTACTGGGGGAGTGGGCCCAAATATAGTTTTTTTTTATGCACTTAATCACTCACTGATCACTAATTCTCCAACTTCTCGTGTAGATAGGAGCATGACACTTTTGGAAGATTGTTATGTACCCTCTCACGACAAAAAGTGGTAAAAAGGAAATTTTAAATTCCCAATGTGTGGGGCCTGGGGCCCAAAAACTATTTTTCCTTATATGTAGCAATTGAAAATCACTAATCGTGCTTTTTGCAGAGTATGTGAACTTTAAACTTTAGTAAGTTGTTGAGTACACTTCCGGGATGGTAACAGGTGAATATATATTTAAATTATCACTTACTGAGGCAGGGGCCTCAATGTAGCTTTTCCATTAAATGAGCTATATAAAAACTGAAAGTTACTGATTCTCCCATTTCCTGTGTAGGTAGAAGTAAAAAGATTTCTGTAGCTGTTTAGTAACACCCCACGATGGTTACGGGGAAAATAATTATATAAATTTTAAAAACTTCCACTCATGGGTGGCCCAAAACCTTATTTTCTCTTCAAAAATGGGCTATATAAAACTGAATCAACACTAATTCTCCAAGTTTCCATGTAGGTAGAAGCATGAAACTTTAGAAAGTTGTTGAGTACCCTCCCGCTATGGTAAGAGGCAAAAAATATTAAATCCTTTCTCACTAAGGGAACTATTGCCTAAATATAGGTTTTTTCCCAATATGAGCTGTATAAAAAAGACACATCTTTAAATCTCCAAGTTCTTGTGTACGTAGGAGCCTAAACATTTGGGGAAGTTGTAGAGTACCCTCCCGCAAAAGGTAAAAGCCGATAAAGATATTTAAATTATCAGCTGTGAGCTCGGAAAGAATGTAATTATTAACTTTTTGTTGTTTTTTCCGTGGGGCCGTGACAGACAGACAAGACGGTTTAAGTTAATATATTTAGCATATCCATCTTGATTCACATTAAAATCAATAGGTGTTTTGAATTGGTGTTACATGGGTTCTGAATGCTAACTGAAATCCTAATTTACCGCAGCGGGTAAATTGCTAGTATGTCTTTATATGCACCGAGGGCAAGTCATTGTATTTTATCCAATGGAAGAGCCTTTCAAATTTGAATAGTTCCCTTGAATTATATTATCAAAGCTTCTCTTACAGCTTACAGACCGATTGTTGTTTTACATCTCATTTGAAATTTAGATTTGATTTAAAATCCAAATAAACTTCTTTATTTTCATTAAAATGTGTGAATGGGTTGTTTTAAAGCTTATTTCTACTGTCCTTTGTTTTCATAAATCTAGAAAAAGCTAATCTGATGTGTTTTATATATCTATAGCTTGATTATTCAACAACTTGTATCATTAATCCCTCTATTCCTAAATTAATGATTCATATGTATTTGCGTTTAAGAAAAACTAAACTTTATGTTCATTTTCCATAACCTGTATTTACGTACCACATGCATAATTTGATATATGATCTAAAATATGGCAGAAAAATAATAATCTGAAATTAATTACACTCCATTTTTGATAAAAATGTCAAGAACATTGAATACACCAGTGTATATTTTTGGGTAGAAAATGCTAATGTTAAAAATCTGGTAAGCTGCAATACATTTTATCCTGCAGCAGTTGTTGGGTGAGGAGGCCAGAAAAGCACAGAGTGAGTCTATGGAGGACAGGTTTCGTGTGTCTGAGCAGAGGATGACCTCAAACTATGGTCCATCGACGTCTGCTGCCGTTGGTTTGTCGGCCAAGACAAGGCGGCCAAGTGAAGGCCGGGAGCTGCTGAACCAATTGTTGGACGAGAGTGATGACGATGAACCTAACAGGTCAAGTAGGACGACCTCTGCTCCTGCTGTAAGTTTTAAAGCTGTGTTTTTATGGGTGGTTGTAAGGCTTTAGATATTTGTTGTTGTTTTTAAGAGTGGTTGTAAGGCTTTAGATATTTGTTGTTGTTTTTAAGAGTGGTTGTAAGGCTTTAGATATTTGTTGATGTTTTTATGGGTGGTTGTAAGGCTTCAGATATTTGTTGATGTTTTTATGGGTGCTTGTAAGGATTCAGATATTTGTTGATGTTTTTATGGGTGGTTGTAAGGCTTCAGATATTTGTTGATGTTTTTATGGGTGGTTGTAAGCCTTCAGATGTTTGTTGATGTTTTTATGGGTGCTTGTAAGGCTGCCAATGTTTGCCCTAAGTTTATTGGGATGCCAACTCTTGTCATTTTGTGTTTCCTTTTCGTGTTATCATTACCAAACTATGTTAATTTTCTGTGTTTAGGAGAGCACATCAACTGATCATGATGCTGGCTCCGCCCCTAGATCTCGTCACCAATCAGAACACCAGGAACCTCAGTCCACGTCCTCCCAAGCATCCCTCTCTGAGCCCCCGACACCCCAAACAGGCAACAGTCGGCCCCTGGTCCAGAAGAGGCTTATGTCTGACTCCGTTAGAAGTGGATCTTCTGATATGCCCAACAAACAGCTGGACGAGTCAGTTATTTTAACAAATGATATTTCCAATATTTAATTGATATATTTTTACATATAGATTAGGGCTTGAAACAAATATTTCTGAAAAAAATGTATTGCTATGATTGTCTTGATAGTCATCATGCTTAAAATTTTATACAACTTGATATAGTCATTCAGTTGAAATATGTCCTCAAGGACACCACCTCTAGACCTGGGTCTGATATATCTGATTACACCACCAATAGACCTAGGTCTGATATATCTGATTACACCACCTCTAGACCTAGGTCTGATATATCTGATTACACCACCTCTAGACCTAGGTCTGATATGGGACGTGGTGGTCGAGAGGTAGCGCTCTCGACTGTCATACCGATGGTCACGGGTTCGAATCCACACGAAGGTGAGGATTTGTTCTCGCGGCCTGAGGAGTCCCCGAGTCACCCAGCTCCGAATGGGTACCTAACTAGACAATAGTTAGGCGGCTGGGGTAATGCGTGGAACCCCTATAGCCGTGGCCTGTGACCGCTGCATCACTTGCCAACAGATCATCTCTCATGGTCTGTGGACGCAATTATCTTCTGCATAGAAGGAGCGTCTGTATATCTAAGATAAGATAGACCTAGGTCTGATATATCTGATAACACCACCTCTAGACCTGGGTCTGATATATCTGATAACACCACCTCTAGCCCTGGGTCTGATATATCTGATTACACCACCAATAGACCTAGGTCTGATATATCTGATTACACCACCTCTAGACCTAGGTCTGATATATCTGATAACACCACCTCTAGACCTGGGTCTGATATATCTCATAACACCACCTCTAGACCTAGGTCTGATATATCTCATAACACCCCCCAATAGACCTAGGTCTGATATATCTGATAACACCACCTCTAGACCTAGGTCTGATATATCTCATAACACCACCTCTAGACCTGGGTCTGATATATCTCATAACACCACCTCTAGACCTGGGTCTGATATATCTGATAACACCACCAATAGACCTGGGTCTGATATATCTCATAAGGTGAAGTCGATGAAAAAAGATAATGATATAAAATATATACCGTTGAACCTCTCTGTCGGAAACCTCCTTATATGGTCCCGGCCATTTTCTGCGTCCATTAAGCCATTGTACCTAACTTGAAAATTCTGTTAGTCGAATTTTTTTCCGGTCCATTTGAGTTCGACTTAGAGAGGTCCGACTGTAATTAATTTAAATAAATCACTAATTA
This sequence comes from Radix auricularia, assembly GCA_002072015.1. Classification (NCBI taxonomy): domain Eukaryota; kingdom Metazoa; phylum Mollusca; class Gastropoda; family Lymnaeidae; genus Radix; species Radix auricularia. Next base: position 1,189,627 of record MUZC01000011.1, on the reverse strand, counting down.
TATAACATATAATAAAAAGTTTAATGTAATAAAAATATAATAAGTTTCCATGCACATGCTTAAGTCGCCATTAACATGTTAAACTGGCTGTTGTAAATATGTGTCAATGTAGACATATTGCCCATCAACAAGCACATGAAATAATGAACATTTGTTATTGCAGTCTCCTCCACTCTCTGTGGGAAAAAGATGACAACCCACTTAAACAGCATCACCACCAGCAGCAACATCAGCTGCCTAGCAGCAGCACAAGCAGCAACACCACCAACAGTACCAAACGCAGGAAGCTGTCACTGCCTGATGTTGACAGCAGTGATGGGGTCTGTATGGACACAGAGCCGACCACCTCCACCGGGGGCCCCAACACCCCACAGAGCAAACTGTCCCAGAAGAATGCCCTCCTGGCCCAGCTGCTGAGCAAGAAGGCCCACAAGGAGACCGTCATCAACACAAACATTTCCATCAATCCAACAGCCGTCCCTCAGAGCCGCTACCCTCGGAACCTCACTGACAAATTCATCACAGTCAAGGTCGATGACAATGGCCACCCCTTGAATGAACAAAGTTCTAGCATGGATGGCCAAGGGGCAGGATTGCATGGGGCCACCGGCGGGAAAGGTCAAACTTCAAACTTGACCATCAACACTAGCAGCATGCCTAACTTTTTAACTGGAAGTCCTTCACCGGTCAATTCCAACTCGATGAGTGGCATGGATATTGTGTGTGCCGATAATCAGCTGAGCCAGATTCAGAGTCTGCTGGAGGGAGAAGATTCTATTTTTGGTAATGAGCCTATCATAGCTGATGACATCTCCAAGATGGGGGCTGACTCCTCCCTCAATGACCCATTGCTGCAGCAAATTCTTCAGCAAGCTGCAGACTTGCACGATGACCTTCAGAAAAACGCTATCAGTGGGAATTCAGGGGGAATTAATCCCAATCAGCAAGTGAGCATGTCCATGTCAAGTCTGGGCGGTGGAATGGGCTCACAGGGCAATAGTTTAGGTAATCTGTCTCCATCTGTCACTTCTATTGCCCAGGCTTTGAGCTCATCGCTGCAGTCATTACAGAGAGAACAGAATATGAACAATAGCAGCAACCAGCAACAAGAAAGATTCCGTAATCTCAGCAACCAAAACCATCAGCAACAGCTGCTGCTGCAACAAAAACTTAAAATTCAGCAGCAGAAAGCTCTAGAGAGTGGCAATCTTTCCTTGCAACAGCTTCAACAACAGCAACAGCTGCAGCAACAACACCAACAACTGCAGCAACAGCAACTTCAATTGCAACAGCTGCAATCACAGCAACATTTACAGCAACAACAGCAACCATTTTTATCACCACCACAGCAGCCTTCCTCTACAAGCACTCAACAACAGTTGATTGGCTCCCAGCCATCATTAGTCTCATCATCTCAACAAAATCTTTCACAACCACTCAAGCAGCAGCTTCAGCAACAGCAACTACAACATTTATTACAACAACAGCAGTTGCAGCAACAGCTTCAACAGCAACAACAACAACAACAGCAGCAACAACAGCTGTCTGACATGGACTTGAATGATGAGTCCAACCTTGTTGCCCAGTTGGAAGAGTTCATGAAGGAAACTGGCAACTGGCCAAATTCGGATAACTTCCTGAGCAACCCAAGCCCGGCCCAGCAAGGAGCTGCCAGTTTGGCCAATGAGCAACAAGTCATTGATGTCATCAAAAGACAGTTGATGGAGGATCCCATAGGACCCCTGCAACAGCAGCAACCATCACAACTCATGGGTGTGGACAATTCTATGGTCCACAGACAAGGATTACAGGTCAGTGTCATCAGTTATATTTGTTTAACATTTTTTATTCATTATTTGGGGTCATTCATTGGAGCCACTGGTCATTTTGTTGAACATGGCTCACTTATACTGAGGTGTTTGCATGTGTGTCCAGACAAAAAAATATCAAAATTAATGGTACAAACATATCTTTTCCAATAGAATCCCTTTCCCTGGCATGATCCCACACTTCGATGGGATCATATGCTCCATTCTGGGTTGAGTTTATTTCCTGAATATTATCCCTTTTCCTAGCTAAGTCTAGTTCATTAGTGGAGTATCAATCCTTGTAGCATTTACTAAAATTTGAATCTAATTTAAATGGTGTCATGATTCTCATAAGATCCCGTTTTGGCTACTTTCACTTTTCTCATTCGATCCTGTTCCAGTTGGATTATTCAGGTTTCTATTACTAATACTTTTAAATTAATTTAAAATTAGATAGCAGTGTGCTGCTCAAAAGCCATTGCTATGAACTTTGAGTTAAGTTCAGTTCTTGTGTACACCAATAATGTTGAAACAATTTTTACAAAGTTTATATAAGAAGTTGAGATATGATTTTTATTCCTTGTAGTATTTTTAAATGAGACCCATGGGTGTAGTGTACCCAATTTGGCTTATATCCATTATCCAGCTGGTAGCCAATGTTTATAAGGCTTATATAAGATAAAAACTGGTCCAATTGGTGTATGATGCAAAGTAGATTATAATCTGGATCATGATGGATATAAGTGCCAATATTTGTCAACATTGTGTATATAAGTGCCAATATTTGTCAACATTGTCACAGACAAGGATTACAGGTCAGTGTCATCAGTTATATTTGTTTAACATTTTTTATTCATTATTTGG
>MUZC01000011.1:1136421-1176437 GCA_002072015.1 Radix auricularia | reverse complement strand
TGATCTGATATGTGCACCAGCTCGGTTGTCACACTGTTCAGTCCTATTGATCTGATATGTGCACCAGCTCGGTTGTCACACTGTTCAGTCCTATTGATCTAATATGTGCACCAGCTCGGTTGTCACATTGTTCAGTCCTATTGATCTGATATGTGCACCAGCTTGGTTGTCACACTGTTCAGTCCTATGATCTGATATGTGCACCAGCTGGGTTGTCACAATGTTCAGTCCTATTGATATGTGCACCAGCACAGTTGTCACACTGCTCAGTCCTATGATCTGATATGTGCACCAGCTCAGTTGTCACACTGTTCAGTCCTATTGATCTGATATGTGCACCAGCTCGGTTGTCACACTGTTCAGTCCAATTGATCTGATATGTGCACCAGCTGGGTTATCACACTGTTCAGTCCTATTGATAAGATATATGCACCAGCTCAGTTGTCACACTGTTCAGTCCTATTGATAAGATATGTGCACCAGCTCAGTTGTCACACTGTTCAGTCCTATTGATCTGATATGTGCACCAGCTCGGTTGTCAAACTGTTCAGTCCTATGATCTAATATGTGCACCAGCTCGGTTGTCACACTGTTTAGTCCTATGATCTGATATGTGCACCAGCTCGGTTGTCACACTGTTCAGTCCTATTGATCTGATATGTGCACCAGCTCGGTTGTCACACTGTTCAGTCCTATGATCTGATATGTGCACCAGCTTGGTTGTCACACTGTTCAGTCCTATTGATAAGATATGTGCACCAGCTCAGTTGTCACACTGTTCAGTCCTATTGATAAGTTATGTGCACCAGCTCAGTTGTCACACTGTTCAGTCCTATTGATCTGATATGTGCACCAGCTCGGTTGTCACACTGTTCAGTCCTATTATCTGATATGTGCACCAGCTGGGTTGTCACACTGTTCAGTCCTATGATCTGATATGTGCACCAACTTGGTTGTCACACTGTTCAGTCCTATGATCTGATATGTGCACCAGCTTGGTTGTCACACTGTTCAGTCCTATGATCTGATATGTTCACCAGCTTGGTTGTCACACTGTTCAGTCCTATGATCTGATATGTGCACCAGCTCGGTTGTCACACTGTTCAGTCCTATGATCTGATATGTGCACCAGCTTGTTTGTCACACTGTTCAGTCCTATTGATAAGATATGTGCACCAGCTCGGTTGTCACACTGTTCAGTCCTATTGATCTGATATGTGCACCAGCTGGGTTGTCACATTGTTCAGTCCTATTGATAAGATATGTGCACCAGCTCGGTTGTCACATTGTTCAGTCCTATTGATCTGATATGTGCACCAGCTGGGTTGTCACACTGTTCAGTCCTATTGATAAGATATGTGCACCGAGACTCTCATCTTTAAAGTTAAAGTTACAGTCACATGTCAATAAAACAAATTGAAATTTTTTATTTGCTTTTGGTTTTTTTTTTTGGACAACTTTGCCTGATAACTATGTTTGTGACATTTTGGGCTGCTATCTCAACTATTTAGGAATTACTTTATTTCTCTAAAAGTTTATTTTCAATTAATATTCCATGTAAATCCCAGCCTCAATTATTTGCTTATAGATCCTATGATTTGATTGAATTTTTGTTTATCTCCCCCTTGCTTGGTTTTCTTCTGTTTGCTTGTCTCCGTTCCTTGGTTTGCACCACTAGAGAGGCCAGGGCATGCCGGGACCAATGTCCCCACGTTTCACCCCCCAGGGTCCTGGTCCCTCACCTCAACCCAGCCAGTTGTCACCTCATTTCTCCCCCCAACCTGGAACTGGGGGCACTTGGGGCATGAGGTCTCAGGGGGCCCAAGATCCAATTGGAATGTCTCAGGTAAATAAGTATTTTTTTGTTGTATTTTGGTTTGTTTTTTGTTTGTTTCAAGAAGGCCTTAACACCAGAGGATATTTGGCACAATTCAAACATACATGAAATGCTCACCACTTTGATATATACAAATTAAGGATATTTAATTTAAACATTAACAAAAAGAAAGGAAAGATTCTTTCATGGTTGAATGGATTGTCTATATTTCATTAAATTAAATCTTTCAGGTTATGAACCGTGTTTGAAACAAATTACCTGTGGTATCACTTTACAACATATCCATTACAAAATCATTATAACCTCTCTATTCTTCAATGATAGAGGAATATTCCCCAACAGTAGCTGCTTTTTTTCTCTTTCTTCTAGGTTTGTTGGTAATGGCATGAATTCTGCATCTGTATGCATACATATTTTAATTCTTGCCTTTAAATGATTTTTTTACATTTTTGTGTGTTATCATATGAATAAATAAAAATATCTTCAAAAATAAATTCCTTTATGCAAAGTTTAAATACAAATTTTAATAATTCAAAACATTATTTTAACTGAATTATTTCAACATATTTTTTAGGGTAATCAGTTTTCTCCCAATATGAACCGCCAGAGGTCACTGTCAGGCAATTCACTGCCCAGCCCTGTCAACCAACAGCAACTGCCTCAGGCACAGCAGAGCCAACAGCAACGGGATCCACGCTTTCAGTTTTCTGACAACTCCCAGTTTGTGGGGGGCTCTGTTGGTGGGGTCTTCTCACCCCAACAGCAACAAGGTCAAGGACAGAGCATATTCCAACAAACTAGAATGTTGCAGAGGGTACCCACAGGTGAACTATAAAATATAATAATGGAATAACATTTGGGGATATTTTTATTTGGGTAAAAGTTGGAGATTCAGTGTAATCCAATAACAAAAATATCAATGTATGCTATTATGAAAACAATTAAACAAAATATGTGACTATGTGAATATGAGGAAAAAATTAATCAAAGAGGTTTTATATGTCAGACATCCCTTAACTGAACAAAATATGATTATGTAGTACACAGTTACTCTTTCAATGTTTATTTTCTACTTCAGGACGTGGATCTCCCCGTGCACCACAAAGTCCATTCGGCACAAGCCCGCCGGACCCATTGCTCATTTCTCCACAAGCAGTTTTGTCTCCTAATGCTGGCATGAGACAGTCTCAGCAGTCTTCTGTGCAAGTAAGAGGAGATTAGTGTTAAATATATTACAACATAAAGATTTTGTACAATTTAATCTTCTTAAAAGAAATGCAGAATTTATTTTACGCAACAAAAAATAGTAATGGAAGTATCTAGCATAACTTTAAAAAAATAATTTAGCATTTGAATTTGTAAAATTCAAATTTGTTTTTTATTGTTTTCTTATGACTCATAGACAAACAAATCTTTTTATTAGCAGGTTAGTCCCCCCTATAGTCAAGTGCAAATGTCCAGCAATTTTGGTGGTCAAGTGAATATATCCGGAGGCCCTGTGCCATTTCAGAGTGGTCAGTCAGTCTCTGGTGGAGTCCAGTCTTTCAGCACAGGGAGCAACATGCCACAGTCAACAGCCAGTGGCTTGCATGAGTTCAACATGCACGTGATGGATATCAACTCAATGGAAAAGTAAGTTTTTAAAAAAGAAAAATGTAGTTAACTCTTAATGTGTTAAAGTGCGATAATGCGCCCCTCGTGGTTATTACCAAAGCGCGGTAAAGCGCGCCTCAATATAACTCTTTTTAGAAACAAAATTACAGAAAATAAAAACTCTTCAGTGCGTGAAAGAACATGTATTCTATTTCCTGCAATGTCGGCCGTTTACCTCGCTAGTGTTATCGCTCGATTCGTGAATGTTTTTGGTAGTTTTAACGAGTTATTTTTGAAGATGTGATTTTCCTATATTTTATTACTGATGCAATACTCAAGATAAGTTCAGATAACCAAAAAGAAATTTAAAAAGTTATTAGGAGCCATTTTGTCTTTTAAATAACTTTTTTTTTGTTTCAAAGTTAACTCGAAACATTATGTGTTTTTTGTGTTATTAGTCCTAGTAGACACTTTGTTTGTTGAACGACTCAAGATTTTATTGAAGATGTAAAATACCCAAAATATTGTACACTTTTAATAGGCATTTTAGAATTTGCTTTAAGAGATCCACTGATTTTATTTTAAAATAATGCATAATTTTTGCCATTTCTTTATAATTTAGTGTAATATCTGCATTCTTGTTTCCTCCTTACAGCAACAAGCACTTGTCTGGTGACATGGGTGGCTCAAACTCATCCACATCCCAGTATGTCAAGCAAGAGATACAAAAAATATGCACTGCCAGGTCAGAGAAACAGCAGCAGCAGCAGCAGTCCCAGCTTCAGAGCCTTGACTTTGACAGCTCCTCTAGTGAACTACCTCCTGATATTTTAGAAACCAGTGAGATCTTTGTTGTTCTTTAAATTATTTGGTTATTTTTACTTTAAAAATTGAATCACAGTATGAGGTTAATTTGAAGAGAAGAAATATCCACATATTTAATAGTTAGACATTTCTTATGTTAAAAAGGGGTCCATGTAATTTTTATGAAATGACTGAAAGGCCATCAGAGGGTAATATCCTTGATTCTAATTCTATTGCATGGGTTGACAGCAGAGAGCAGATTACCATTTTACCATGTTTATAATAATATCAGGGCTGCGGGAATTAATTACAATTTTTAACGATAAAATTATTTTTTAACGATTAATTGGCCCATCACTTACAAATTATTGGAAGTGAAAAGGTTAAAAAAAATAATAAAAAATTGCGGCCGATCAATAATAACAAATTTCCTGATGAATACACGGACATTTTGGTTTGGAACTATTGACTTGACGGGAATGTTCAAAATGTTGATAAAGTTTGCTTACCATAGATCTAACACTTTGCCTACTTATCAAACTAAATGATAGGCGTAATAAGCTAATGGCAGTAATGAAGTCTGACTCAGAGACAGAAAATAACTACAGCTCTTCTTATGAATTACAAAATTGAGATGAATGTTCCTGAATTCATTAACCTTCTACAAAGGTGGAAACTTAATGAACATGGATATCCGACAATGTCTTTCCTTGCCAAGACAATTTTGTGCATACCAGTTACCTCAGTTCCATATGAATGATTGTTTAGCTTGGCTGGTTCTATTGTCACTTGAACCAAATAATGTCAACCCACTTTTCTTTTTGCGTAGTTGGTTTAAAGATGACATTTAAAGGAGACATTCTAGTGTTATTAAGAGCAATGCTTCTCAAACTTTTTAGCATGGAGGATTGGCAGAAAATTTTTTTCATTGCACCAGGGACCGGTGCGCTATTTTCCCTGAAAAGACAATTTTTTCTGTGCTTTTTGATAACTTCTGCGGATTGGTGCTGGATGGCCCACGGACCCGCACCGGTCCGCGGACCACCACTCTGAGAAGCACTGATTTAGAGTGCTACTTATGACATCATAAATTTTAATTTTTGGCTTTAATTGAAATTACTTTTTCAAAAGTTAAGATTAAATTTAAATTAATCATTAACAGCCCTAAATAATACACTTAGTTTTTTTACCTTTTTTCAGATAGTTTGCTATTATCATGACACACTTTAAAACTATTATGATCACTGTATTCAGATTATAGGGTGGTAAACTTCACTTTATCAGGGCTAATAGCTAGAGGTCCATAAGTTTATTTGGTTATTGAGTATTGAGCTTTTGTTAAAGGATATGTGGGGTTAAATTTGTTAGGGCTTGTAGCTAGGGTTACCATGCGTCTGTGTTTCTCATGGATGTATACTCTACTTATGCATCCGTGGAGTTGCAGAAAAATGGTTTTTCTCCGTCACCACAGGCCCAGTATTTTTAGTATGTCTTTACCATTTCAGTAAATGACATGTCTAAAGAACATGGGGGACCTCTCAGTAATCCCATGGATGAACAAGATGTTGTTATACAGTCCAGATTGGAAGCTAAGCAGAGATATCAGCAGTTCCAAAAACTTTCCATGGCACCACCTGGTTTGTAGTAATAGCACTAACTTTAAAAAAAAAATATTTTCTTATGTTTTAAGTTTTTTAATTTTCAGGGAATAAAATTGCTAAAAAAATGTATTCAGAAATGAAAGAATATTTTTCAAATACCGTATATTCTCATTCTATAGCCAGTTTGTTCATACCCCCTTCCCCCTTTTGGAAGAGAATAGTATAAAAAGTGTGTAAACCGCTTGTAAGCCAACCCCAAAAAAATTATAGGACAGCGTAAGTAATATACAACACATTTTTTTAAAACTACAAGCTAAATTGGTCAAAGAATTTTAAACAATTTATTAAAACATTCACAAAAATAAATAAAATGAATGAATGAGGTAAGTGCAGATGTTTAATTATATTTTATAGCTTTTGATATAGCAGTTGAATCTTGTAGAATTTGACAAGGACCTTGATGATCTACAATAACAACACCATTATTTAATGTACACGCAGAAATCATCTATGACCCTACCCCCCACACACACCTTTTTCCCTAGATTTTGTCAAAAAAAATCCGCCTTAGAACGAGTATATAAGGTATTTCAAAATGTTTAGTTTATCGTACCAAGTTTCGAGTGATTTCATTAATTAAAAAAAATGTTTTCCAGTTGTAGACCCAACAGAAGAAGGTCAGGTCAAGGCCACAAGTTATTTCAGGAATCAACTTTTGAGACCTGTACACAACAACCCGTCTCCTTCAAATAACTCCAACCAACAAATGCCACAGTCATCCAACAGTGGGAAAAGTGACAATTCTCAGCTCAGTATATTACAGTTGGAGTCTAGGGTCAGTCAATTTCTTTCATCATTTCAATTAGAGTGACATATTCTAATAAGCTATTAGCACCTTTAGTTTTATTATATATTCACATTCTGCAAGTTGGTTTTTCTATTTATTTAACATGAGATAAAATAGCTTATTTGGAATTAGTAATTTTTTTACACAAATAAATATCCAATTTAAGTGTAAAGACATTAAACTGTAGTTTTCATTTCCATGTAGTATATGAACTTTTCAGTAGAGGCTTTTCTAATATGCCCTATGTTGGCTCAAATAATTCTATCCTCTTAATAAAAGCTCTGAAATCAGGGTGCTTAAACTTAAGTTAAATTACATCCATATTTACAGGCAATTTTTGTGAGTTTGTCAAGTTGGTCAACATAAATTGTTAATACTAATTTATTTGACTGTAAGATAGTCAATTTATTGATTTGTGTTTACTTTAAATTGTTGTGTGTTCAAATAAAGATTGGATTCTGACATGTTCTTTTTACACTTCATTTTCAGACGCCTATAGAGGATATTAGACCAGCAGACAACAAGAACAGCCTACTCTGTCAGCTACTGTCTGAATAGATTTGTTGATCTAATGACTTTAAGAGTGGTTAGCAATAATCATTATGGAACACAGCCTTCAATTATTTGACTTGTCCTGTCGGCCAAGATATGAGCAGAGTGAACATGTTGATTATTTTAAGTTAAGAACAGAGAGAAATTCTTGTTGATTCTAAGATTTGTTTTGTTTCAATTCAAGGAAAGGACAACTCTCATCATTGCTAAACACATTAAACTTTTTACCTCCTGGACAACAAAATTCTTCTTTTGAGATTTACTTTTGAAAACAAAACATGGATGGACAATAGGAGGTAATGAGAAAAGTTATTGGTGTAGCAGTGTTTAGTGAGAAAACGTTTTGAGGTTGAAATTGAACACACTGCAAACCATATCCATTTAACTCAGGGATTATAATTGAGTATTTAAAGCCAAAATGTGACTTTAACTTTGCTTAGTGTTATTGTGTGTGTTATTCAATTGAGTGGAATAACATTGCCTCTGTTTAAGACTAATTACAATGCCTTGCCAATTTTGGATTTCTTCTGCTTTTAATTGTGTCAAAGACCGTTATTCTCCATTTTTGATATTTCCATGTGCCAGGAAGGATTTATTTTTCTGAAAAGGAATGGAGGAGGAAAAGAAGAGTTGTGAATATTCCTCATTTGAATAAGACTGAATGATGGATAACTAGATTTCGTAAAAAATGTGCTTAAATAAATACTTGTTTTGTTTCACAAACTAAATGTCTTTTTAAAGGAAAAACATAACTGATTGTGACCCTTACCATTTCTCATTTATTTCATTTATGGATTTTCATATCCACAATTCTGCTTAAGGCCATGAACATTATTGTTAATTCTTGTTTATATTTTAAAACATTGTTTCATTTGCTTGGATAAAATATTGTGGCTTGTTATACTCATTCCTTATTATTTTGCAGAAGAAATGGAGGAAAAAACAATTTATATTAATATTCTTTGTATTTATAAATATTAAGAATTAAGTTTGTTTTAATTATTAGAGATTGTGATTTAGAAATAATAAATATCATAACTTGGTTAAAATATGGATCAATAAAAAATCAAAGCTTTGATTTTATGCTTGGTACTAAAAAAAGAACTTTGATTTTGCTTAGAAACAATATAAATTATTCATTTTTGTAATAAATATTTCTTTCACAATTTTAAAGAAAGTTTGCTTTCCAAGTTTTTATGAATTTTAACAATCTTTACACGAGATTTAAAAATTTTAAACCTCAATAACTTATTTTATCATTTTCATCAACAAGAGTGAATAGAAAAAAATATTTCTTCAAGTGTAGTTTTTAATTGGGAAATCTTTAATTTTCATTCTTTATTTTTTATCACAACATTTAAGATATGATGAAACAATTATTTATATTTACAAGTAAATTTTTACATTTCATACACAAATATATACAAAAAAATAAATTAAAAAAAATAATTACCATTTGATTGTTAAGAAATTCTGTGATAAATAGGAGTAATATGGAACTCTCACTATGTCATGAGCCATTTTTACTATTTGGTTCTCTTTTTCCTAAACTACATTATAGATGACCTTAACATATTAATCTGGAAGTATTATCTCATAATGAACTGATTTTTAGTTGATGGTGTCTTTTAGGATGTGTAATTTGTGTTCCTCAAGTCACAGGTGGCCAACTCAAGTCAGGGTTGGGAAACTCCACAATTAGTCAAGTCTGTGAAGGATTTGAGAATTAATTAGCCCAAACATATGGTTGTCAAAATAAACGTGACCATCAAAACAATTTTTAAAAAAAAATTTCAGTTGTGGAAGCCCATGGCAGTTTAAAAAAAAAAAAATAGCAGAAGATAAAATTATTGTCATGCCCCTAAAGGCTGCCCACCCTACTAAAATGAAGCCAGAAGTTGAATCCACAGCTCCTCAATTTCTGTACCTCCTTGCCTATCTATACACACCAAACATTTCTGTACCTCCTTGCCTATCTATACACACCAAACATTTCTAAAGATCAAGTATGAGCTTTCATATTTGACTTCTTGACTTGAAGAACACAATAAAGCGAAGGGTTGAGAAGGCAAAGTTTGTAAGGAGCAGTGGTTTGGAACGAATGGGGTGTTTTTTATGATCGATTTGTTCACAAAACAATCTTAGAACACCTTCTTATCCCATCAACAGTACATGAGGTGAATATATTTTTATACTAAAAATTTCTTTTGTCATTATGTTGTAAAAATGATTTTTTCATGACAAGTACATGTTTTGAAGGAATATACTAGTTGTCATAGTTAAATGGGTCAAGTTGATCTAGTTACAATGATTAACTATTATTTCTGTTGTTGATATTGTTACATTTCTATGACATCATGTTATTCACAACTAACCTGTCAATTTTTTTTTTTACAATAAACTTTATTTTTATGTTTTTTTAAAAAAAATTTCAACATCTTTTCTGTTATTTAGTTGAAAAGAATGATTGTCCACAGAAGATACCCACTGTTTATATTTATATAGCATCAAAGAACGCGGTTTCAGTTTTATTACCTTTTTGACACAAGATACATCACAATTTACAACATAAATGAGTGTAGTACAGTCTGTGACATAAAAAAAGAACTGTAAATTTTGTGACAAAGCATAGGTCAACGTGTGATATATTTTGTAATAAAGATAAACTTTTTGCTTATGTTTATGTTGTACATTTTAAAAATACTTGTGCTAAGAAATTATGTCACTGACTCATACTTTCTCTGATCTACCACCACATCTCTAGACACACATGGCTGACACAAAATTGTGATTTGAATTTTTTAAAAAAATAATAGGTAAAATGTTTTAAATTATTGGCAGCTTATGAGGAAAAATTAATTAAATACAAAATAGTGAATGACTTGTGGGCTGAATGGATGTGTAAATGTAATTAGACAAGTTTGAAAACAAATTAAACTCAAAGAACCCTTTTAGTTTTAGTTTAAACAAAATAAATGATTGTCCTGAAGGCTGCATAGTTAAAAATTGGATTATAGTTTTGACCTGCACATGACAAGTTTTAAAAAATTTATTTCTTAAATCTCCAAGCAATTAACTTATGAAATTTTGAGTAAGCCTTTTTCATGATTTTCTTATTTTGCACTTGCTCTGAAAAATATCAATAGAGATGTTATATGTTTCAATTGATACATGCAGCTTGGTAATGGAATATTATGCCTGTATGAATTTCAATGTTTTATGAAATAGTTTCATGCTCAATTATATTATACTGACTCCTTGTGGGTATTTTCTCTTGTGGCTTGAAAAGTGTTGAATTATTTTTGTTCATAATGGGAATGGTCAATCCATCTTCATTGTAACAATAATTAGAAATGAATAAAATTGTTCTGAGATAAACTTTGAAACAGAAATTATCATTTTTGTATCTGATAGATTTCTGGTTTTTTTTTTTTTTTTTTTAATTTTTTTTTAAACTTATTGATTTATTTATTAGTTGTTTTATAAATTTTAAATGTATGACTTTTTTAACTAACAGAAAAGGGAGAATAATAAAAAGGGGGGGGGGGAATAAATAAATAGAAGCTGTTTTAAATATAGGTTATTGTGTTTGTTCCTCAATACAAATATCTGCTCAAAATTCCTTCTTTTAGTATTTAATGTACATCAGATTTATGTATGTGAAAGAATGTTGATGTTCCCCATCTAGGTAGCCTGCTTTTCACTGGTGACTATACTGTCCCATGTACAAATTGACCTTTTAAAAATTGTTTGTATGTAACTGAAATAGGGCAAACAACTTAAAAATATACTCAATTTTTTAAAATTATTTTTTACTCCCAACTAGGACAAGATGAAACTGATTCAGCAGTCCTATAGAATTATAAATGTCATTGGTTTTACTTTCTTGTCTAATGCATAGAAAATAAATCATTTGAATCCTAAGGCATATTTTGCCCTCATTTTAAAATTTTAACTTTTCAACATTTTAAATGTAAATCAAAGTCATATTAGTTTGGTCATGTTATACTTCTTTATCACTTATTATTTCAAAGAACAAGGACTATATCAAACTAATATATTCAGGTAATATTTTAGAGAAACCCTTAAAAATAAATGGGAAGACATCTTATCAGGATTTTTACAAAATAGGTTTGTCCAATATGTAACATACAGTTTTTTAAATCTTTATCTGGATGAGATCACTTGTCTCCCTTGTACACAATTTTGTGAATTTCTTTTTTTTTGTTTGTTAAATGCATGTGATAATGATACAGAATGACTTCTAATAGAAGACTATTTTACACACATCATTGAGTTTTGAAAAGAAAAACGCAAACAATTCATATAGTGTTTAATTAATAAAGTGTTGTTTTTTTAATTGTATTAAAATATTGCCAATTAAACTCCTTGTCTTGAGACACTTTATTTGGTTTGAATATAGTGTTGGACCTTATCACAGCTTATTTCATACATCACAATAACTGTTTTAAAATGACATTGATTGCTTGAAATAGTTATTGTGTAAAAAAAAAAGTTCAGAGGCAAGTAGGCTTGTCAACGGGGACCCGGGTACCCGTTGCCATGTGATTACCCGGGTAGAAAAAATCCGCTCGGGTACCTGTGAAAATGTAGCTTCAATGTCTATATGTTAATGGAGGCAAAACTTCGGCTCCCATTCTGCTTTTTTTAATGCTTACATTTTGGCTCGTGAAACATTTTATCAAATGAAAATGTTTGTTTGAAATATGTGCTGTTAAGTACATTTAAGGAGAAATATCTGTCAATGGGAAATAAAATACGGTCCCAACAAACTACAATCTATTTTTATTTTTTATACATTATACATCGTTTTTTCTCTCTCAACAATAGTGCGTACAAGGTTGTCAGTATTTAAAGTTAATAAATTAAATAGTTACTAACAGTGTAAGATGGGCAAGACGTCGGCCGTGTGGAGGGACTGCATAGAGATAAAGACGCCGTGTTTGTTTTTGTGCATAAAAAGACCCCTGCATTGAAACTAACTTTGATTTGAAATATACCGACATTGGGTTAATTATTTTTCTTGATCTACCCTCTCCCTCCCCTCCTATAACCACACCCTCTCCATTCGCTTGTGTTTATTATGTTCGTTAACACCCGTTGACCTAAAAAGTCTGATGTTAATAAGAAGTACAAGGTTGTCAGTTTTTAAAGTTAATAAATTAAACAGTTAGTTACTAACATTGTCACGATGGGTGTGCGGAGGGACTGCATAGAGATGAAAGATGCCGTGTTGGGTTTGGATAATAAAAACATTCATGCTTTGACACTGTTTGCTTTGAAATACACATGGATTTCTGATTGTTGATGTTGTTTATCTATCCCCTCTCCTCCCTCCATTCGATTGTGTATAGTGTTTTCGTTACCAAGTTGTACCTTGCCAAAAAACTGATTTTAATAATACACCAAAATTTGCCAGTTTTGAGGTCTATAAATGAGTTAATTAGTTACTAACAGTGTAAGATGGGTAAGGGGACATCCATAAATAACATTTTGCACCTAGGGGAGGGGGGGTCACAAATTTGTGACGAAAGGGTGTGTGTTTTAGAACTTTGACGTCACCTCAAAACGTGCAACTTTAAATAGAAGTTCTACTTAAATATTTGATTGCTTACAATTTATTTAATGACATTTAACATGGATATAGATTTCTACACGTGTATCGATTTTAGATTTCAACTTTACATTAAAAACTTTGCGACATCATATTGGAGGGGGGTCAAAGTTTTTGTGACTAAGGAGAGGGGGAATCTGCCAAAATCGTGTGATGTTATTAATGGACGTCAGCCGTGTGGCCACTGTTAAAAGAAGTGTATGGATGGTGGCTAAGTAGCATTGTATAGCGGTTTCGACGGGGAAATTTATGCGATGTTTTGAACGGGTAACCCTGGTACCTGTTTGAAATTTGAAAGGGTACCCGGGCAGCATTTCTCAACAAAATTGACAGCCCTAGAGGCAAGGGATAAAATTTTTACACTGAAACCAAAAAATCCATCCCTTATTAGGATGAGCAAATAATTTGATTCTTTGATAGCATATGTCAAGGTCAGCTTAACCACAAAAATGAGGATCAATTATAATTTTAAGGGTAGCCAAGTCAATAGTGCGCTGGCCTCACAAGCTGAGGGGCATGAGGATCGAGCCCACATAAAAGCCACTATAAAATGTTGAGAAATGACCAACGCTAAGAAAGTCCTCCGCTGACCTAGAGAGGGATGGGCGCCACCAGTGTCTATTAAGCCCAAGAATGTTCTAATGCAAATATTTGAATCTCCTTCGACCTCAAAAAAAAGAGGTTATGGAACTAAAAAAAATAAAAAAATTGATCAATATGCTAATATAAAGGTAATCAAATTTATATTTATAAAATACCATTTTTTAAAGCCCTTAATGTCAATTTTTGCTTGTATGAGCTATATAAAAATTAGTTTAAGCGCTATCTACTTGATAAAATGATGGGTCTTAATCAAATTTTGTAATTATATCCTTGATAGCCAATATTATAATACTATAGGTAAGTCATCTCCTAAGGGCCGCTCTTTTGGGGCTGGGCGCCCGTAATACCTTTTTTTATAAACCTTTAAGATTGTATTCCCCAATTCAATGATTAAAGATCTTGACAAATGATGATAAATCTATCCATTATTATCCATCTTAAAATAAACAGGTGTTTTCAACTTTATATCCTGCCGTGAATGGGCCCTGGGGCCCTTAATTTTATAATTTAATAATAAAAGCTATAACACATAAGTTTATGTGTTAGCTACTGAGTAGATGAATGGATCTTTAAAAAAAATTGTCTACAAAAACTTGAGACTGTTAAGAACGCTCATGGGATAGTAACTGTCAACTTTTTTCTCTCAATTTAAAAACGCTTAGGGAGCTGGGGGCCCATAATGTCGTTTTTTGCTTATATGAGGTATAAAAAAATTAGTTTAAGCATTAATTACTTGCTATATTTATGGATCTTAACCAAACTTTGTATGTAAATACTTGATAAGTAGTATTAAAATACCATAGTGCACTAAACTCCTAATGGCAACTCCTTCGGGGCAGGGGGCCAAAAATACCTGTTTTTGTAAACGTTTAAGATTTTATTCCCAAATTCAATTGCTAAAGGTCTTGACAAATAATGAAAAATGTATCCATTATTATCCTTATTTAAATGAACAGATGTTTTGAACTTTATATCATTCCCTGAATGGGCCCTGGGGCCTTTATGTCGTTTTTTTTCTTATATGAGCTATATAAAAATCAGTTTATGCATTAGCTACTTGCTATGTTGATCGATTTTAACCAAACTTTTCAGTAAATGTTTAATATATTTTGCCCATTCAATTTAATGGTCTTGACAAGTAATGACAAATATATCTGTTATCATGCAAATTGAAATGAGCAGGTGTTTTCAACTTTACATCTTGCCCTGAATGGGCCCCATCATGTCATTTTTTTTCTTTAAAAAGTTTATGCGTTAAGTTTTGTGTTAAAGAATTGATCTTAAACAAAATTTTTAAACAAAATCTTGGTAGCCCATATTAAAATGCTATAGGGCACTGAACTTCTAATATCAATTCCTTCTGGGCTGGGGCCAGAATGTCTTTTTTTGGTTTATGCTTATGATATTTTCCCCATTTTAATTTTTATCAATTTAGTGGAATATATTCATGATGAAACTGAATTAAAATGAACAGCTATTTGAAATTGACATCTTGCGCAGAATGAGCACAGGGGCCCTTAAATGTCATTTTTTCCTTATATTACCTTTATAAAAATTAGTGCTTGCTTAAGTTACTGAGAAAATAACGGTTCTTGCCAATCTTAGTGCATAAAAACTCAAGAGTCTACAAATAATTACTATAGGGAACTGAACTCTTTATGTTCATTCACTCGGGCAGGCGTCCTCAAATGTTTTTGTAATTGACGTTTAATTTAATTTACCCAATAATTTTTTTTACACAATATTGAGAAACATAGCTTGAGTATAAATTATAACTCATTTTAGAGCCTGGTCCTTTAATTAATTAATGTCGTTTTTTTTCCTCTCTTTTTTAAGCTTTTAAATTATTATTTAATTTATCCATTTGCTATGAAACTTGGACTTTTTGCACACTTCCTTGTAGGTTTCTGGCATAAATGTTTTTAAAACATATTACTCATTGGATTCTTAAATAGTCATTTTTACTGAGATTGTTGCAACACAAGACCGGGTCTGCTAGTTACTGAATAAAATTAAAGCTACAACTGTTCTGAGGTTGAAGAAGTTACTTTTAATAGGAAAAAATGAATTTTCATCAATTCATGACTATCTCCAGGAATTTGACATTGAATTGGAACAAATTTTATTTTATTACAACTCAATATCTTCTAAGCAATATACAATTTTTTAATGATTTGGACATTTGTTAAAACTAATTTTAAGTATTTGCATTCAGTAAATATAAAGTAGACACTTAAAAGCTAGTTAGTTCATAAGGTGATGCATTTTGTCACCAAAATTCATTTCGAATAGACTCAGATTCCTATTGTTAATTTATATGTTACTTGAAAATGTTTAACATTTAAGAAAAATAATTAAAAATGATTTTAAAAAAACAATGGATGACATAAGTCATTAAAATAAACCCTACAACAACTTCAGTATGTATATCTTATTACAATCTAAAAGTATAAGCTATTAAAATGTTTGAATGACAACTAATTATGTTAATAACCTAAGTTATAAATTACATTTTAAAAAAATGTTGAATGGGATACGGATATGTGATTTTAATTTCTGTTGCTGTACATTAATGGTGAATGAGTCTGTAAATTTTAAAAAATCTGTTTTAAAACAAAGACTATCAACACTCCCTGTCATCAAAATTGATGCAAAATCCTTTAATGTTAACTTGGCCATAGAGCCCACTTAAAGCTACATACAAATGTTGATGAATGATTATCGCTAAAAAATCCTCTGCTGACCTGGAGAGGAAATGGGCGCCCCAAGCTCTACCAAGCCCAGAGAAATTTCTAATTCTAATGGAAAGACCACGAGGTTATGGACAGAAGAAAAAAGAAAACTTCAAACAAGAGCCCTGGCCATCATCAAACTTAAGTAAAGCCATAATCAAATTGATCCATGGCCATCATCAAATTGATCCATGGCCATCATCAAACTTAAGTAAAGCCATAATCAAATTGATCCATGGCCATCATCAAATTGATCCATGGCCATCATCAAAATTGGTACAAATCAATGAAAAGTTACTCCTGACCATGGTCAAAATAAAGATTCCTGTGTTACATTCTGATGAAAGCAGGGCAGTCACACTAGTGATGCTATACTATAACAATGGGTAGTAGGGTAGTCACACTAGTGGTGCTATACTATAACAATGGGTAGTAGGGCAGTCACACTAGTGATGCTATACTATAACAATGGGTAGTAGGGCAGTCACACTAGTGGTGCTATACTATAACAATAGTTTGCGGGGCAGTCACACTAGTGGTGCTATACTATAACAATGGGTAGTAGGGCAGTCACACTAGTGGTGCTATACTATAACAATGGGTAGTAGGGCAGTCACACTAGTGGTGCTATACTATAACAATAGTTTGTGGGGCAGTCACACTAGTGGTGCTATACTATAACAATGGGTAGTAGGGCAGTCACACTAGTGGTGCTATACTATAACAATGGGTAGTAGGGCAGTCACACTAGTGGTGCTATACTATAACAATGGTAAGAAGGGCAGTCACACTAGTGGTGCTATAATATAACAATAGTTTGTGGGGAAGTCACACTAGTGGTGCTATACTATAACAATGGGTAGTAGGGCAGTCACACTAGTGGTGCTATACTATAACAATGGGTAGTAGGGCAGTCACACTAGTGGTGCTAAACTTTAACAAATTTATAAAAAGATGTAAGCAGCAAGTCAGCTCATAAAGTAAAGTTGCTATCAATTATATAGGTATATAACAGTATATGAAGAACATACAAACAAGATTATGAACTGCTTATAAACAGGTTTTTCATGTTAACAATAATTAATGAAAATGGTACAATAAATTACTATCACTCTAAAAATTATGAAAAGATTAAAATCACAAAACATAGAAAACAAAAGTTGACGAATGTTTGGTTTCACATTGTGCCCCAAATAATAAAACAAATAAAAGCTAACTCAATCATATGGACCCTTAAAAATCTAGAGGCTGGATATTACATCATTTTTTTGTATTCAATAAATGGATCTAAAAAATTGACTTTTAAAAGAAGAACTTGTGTAATTAAATATCAAGTTATGTCATACTTTTTGTAACATCATCCAACACAAGTTTACAAAATGACTTGAGTTGCAACACTTAATTTGACAAGACAAGAGTCTCAATGTTTGTATAGAGTAAAATATTGGGTCAAATAAATACATTGTTACATACATGACCAGTTTAAGAAATTGTTGAATTTTTGTTGTTTACAAAGAATAAGTCATTGCTTTTTTTTTTTTTTTAGTTTCCTGTGTCATCTGGGGATTTTACCCTCAAATAACTTTCATCTCCTGCATTTGAGATCTTGAAAATAGGATTGTTGAAGTAAATAACATATCTCTTGATTTCCCAACCAAAAAGAGTTCAATTGTTGAGCAAATTGTAATTAGTGCAATATGGAATCAAATGTATGAAAAGGAGTTTTTTATAGAATCAAATTATAGGAAAACATTATAAGTTAAGACAAGGGTGTCCAAACATTTTTCAAAGAGAGCCATATTCCCAGATAGAAGTATGTAGGGGCCTGATTTAAATAATTAACAAAAATGTCACATGTCAAGACTGAGTTACGGACTTGTTAATTAAATCATTGTGCTTTGTTTTTAACTTGTAAGATTGAAAAATATTCACAACAGTTAAAGAAACCTTTAAAATATCTTATTCCATGAGTTGAAATTAGTAAAAATGATAAAAATCATAGAATAAAGATATTTATTTTATACTTTGTACCTTACATTAAATAAAAGGTGTTGAAGTATAACCAGAGCCAAAGAGTTTATGCCAAGAAATGTGATTAAAAAACTGCCTTAGAATTTTAAGTAGACCAGTGCCACATTCATTTCCTTTGTCAACTTGGCAACAACAAAACATGTCATGTCATCATTTGATGACATGATATCTTACACTCAGCACATCATTTTCGCTTTTTAGAATAAATTCAATATTGTCATTATTTAAAATGAACGAGCACGCCAGTCCGAATTTTAACACAGACTGCATTCTGAATGTGTGCCAGATTTTGGACACCCCTGAGTTTGGACATGGCTTCCTTGTAACATATTACTTTACAAATCAAAACTAAATATCAAAGACAAAAACATTATTTGGATAAAAAAATATTTAAATGACAAGAGAAACTAAGAATTTTTCACTCTGGCTTTTTATTATTACTTTTTCTTTAGACTCTGTTAATGAATATATTTAAAATAATAGGAAAGTCATTAACAACGATTTTAAGTCAGAAGAATAAAATAGAAACATTTCAATATCAAGATTTAATTAACATTTAGGTCATTCCAAAATAATCGTTGATTAGTAAGAAGCCATTTTTTAGTTTATAAAATATAGTGACCTCTATGCACTAAAATAAATGATAACTTTGTCCCTCAACCAATGACTTTGTGCCAGTTATCCCGAAGTTCTGTCCCTTGTTTTTAGGATGGTCTAGACATGACCGCCCTAGTCTCATACCCTTCATATCTCTATTAAAATCATTGCAACATTTAAGCTTGTTAATGGGTTGGCATGAGGTCAAACCCCAGCAGGTTCTCTGTTATGATGTTGCTGAGAGACAAAAGCTTAAATGGTGGGTGTTTGCCAATCTCCTCTGCATGAGGAATTGAGTTTGTGATCCAAAAGTTGGCAAAAGGCGGGTCGCTGTCTAAAAAGTTCTTCCAAGACTCCCCAGGAAAAACTGGGTGTGTGACATAGGCACTGACAGCCGTGGCTCCATGCTCCAGCAGAACCTGAGGTAAACAAAGATTTATGCACTTGATGAAATAATATGATCTCATCCAATCAAATTAGTTGAAATCTAATAAGTTTCACTGATACTTTAATAACCAAGTTTTTCAAATAAACACTTTGTACCAAGTTTGATAAACACTGTACTGTATC
The DNA here is from genome assembly GCA_002072015.1 of Radix auricularia. Lineage (NCBI taxonomy): Eukaryota > Metazoa > Mollusca > Gastropoda > Lymnaeidae > Radix > Radix auricularia. The sequence goes on along the minus strand of MUZC01000011.1, from coordinate 1,157,035 downwards.
TAGATCCTATTTGTACAAATTGCAGATATTATACAGAATATTGGATTATTTATTGATTAAAACTTTATGATTTTCTTGTGATTCCAGAATAGCCTATGCTACATGATTATGTCATTTGGTTGATTGGTACATGATTATGGCTTTTGGTTTATTGGTACATGATTAAGGCATTTGGTTTATTGGTACACAATTATGGCTTTTGGTTTATTGGTACATGATTAAGGCATTTGGTTTATTGGTACATGATTAAGGCATTTGGTTTATTGGTAGATGATTAAGGCTTTTGGTTTATTGAACAAACTTTAAGTCTTATTATTTCTGTACGTTTTGATGTCAAATTGACCACTTTAGGAAACAAACGTAGCCTGAATTTAACTAAAATATATCAGGATCAGGTGTGTTACCTTAGCACATTCCTTGATAGTCCCCCCTGTCTGGACAAGGTCATCAATGATGATCACATGCTTGCCACTAGCGTTACCTGAGGAAAAGCTTACACAATTAACCCACTTAAATCATAAACTCACCTGCATCATAAAATTCTAAATATTCAAAGAAATTTTTTAAAATATCAAGTTCTCAAATTTAAAAAAATATAATATTTCCCTGTTATTTCTTCTTTCCAGATCAGGGGTCCCAAAACTATGGCCTGTGAGCCATGATTTCAGCCCTGTGATGGTGCTTGCATTTGGTTGATAGAACATGAGTGTTTTTATACAACTTAAATATATCTATACTATGTTTAGAGAACAAGCTAAACAATAGTGCATGTGATGTAGATTGAGGAAAACCATCAACTTCATCAAAGTATTTTTGATGGGTGCAGCCAATAATGTGTTCTGAAGTAAACAACCTATAAAAACAAGGGTTTTGACTATACATCGCTTATATATGAGACAGAACTAAAAGTTTTGATTATGTTCAAACATTTAACTTGCTGTAAAAAGGGGGTGGGGTTCATTGATGGCTGGACTGAACTCCAGTCAGTGACACGTGGAGGTGAACAATAGCTGGTGGAGGTGAACAATAGCTGGTGGAGGTGAACAATAGCTGGTGGAGGTGAACAATAGCTGGTGGAGGTGAACAATAGCTGACGGCGACATAGAAATACATACAGTAGTTCTAAAAGTGCATTAATCTAATAACGGTACATTTAATCGATCATTCAATGCACTGTAAGTTGACAAAAGTGTATGTGCGAAATTTCAGGAAGTGGGTTATTTTTTTACTTTTGTTTTTCCGCCCGACCAAGAGACAATGGTGTGCATAGACATTAGAAATTGGAGAGAACATAGTGTGCAAGAAACATGTAAGATTTAGTGACCTAAAATGTTTAAAGATTAAATTTATTAAGCTTAATCATATAGCAATTGTTAATTTTCAGTATTTTAAATCTTTTATTTTGAAGTCTCTCTGTTTAAATATTATTTAAATGTTCAGAGACCCACAACTGTATTTTATATATATATATTTATTAACATGGGATTTAAGCAAATGTCAATCTTAGTTAAAAACTTCAACTCACTTTTGCACATATTAATGCACATTATGGGTTCATGTGACAGATAAAAGATTATTGACAAATAAGCTGTCATATATTGCAACAATCCCAAAAGAAATGAAATTTTTTAAAAACCTATGAATAGTTTTTTTTTTTTTTTGAATGTATGCCTTAAACTTTCCCAGGAGTGCACTGAAGATTTTAAAAGTTGAAGAGTATCTAAGAAATTGTATTTTGTTTACCATCTTTTACAGTAACAACTTTTTTATTGTCCCCAATTCTTTTCTTGGCACAAATAATCAGCCTCTCATCATCTGGGAACAGGAGGTGGAACCTTTTGTAAGCCCCATCATCTGGAAATGCAAAAACAAGGTTTTCCTTGTCTGGGAGGGTGGCTAGTTCTCTCTGGAGTAGAGGAATGGCTGTCTCTAATCTGAAATAGGCCACAAGGATATAAATACATTTTGGGGTGAAAAATATTATACCCAACAAACACATTTTAGGTATTTGGGCAATTCAGTCAAAATATTTAGGATATTAAATAATGAAATTATATAAAAAAACATGTTACAACAGTTCAATCAAAGTGCTCAACAGTTCTTTTCAAAACAACAACCACTGCGGCTAGTCATTGCTGGACAAAGTTTAACAACCACTCCAGCAGCTGTAGTGTTAGCTGCAGTTTTTAGCGCTCATAGAAATTGTAGTTAATGATGGCAGGCCATGAAGTTTGGCAGCCAAATATTGAAGGGCGCCGAAACTGTCTGATGCGCACATTGGCTGCTTGCTCTGTGTAACCGTGTAACACGTCGGTCCGTGTACATCACTCTTAGGTGGCAGCTGTACTAGAAATCCAGACAGATTCTTGAAATAGCAGTGAATAAACATACGGTATTAACAGCGAAAAAGAAAAAGCGTTTAATGAAAACTATTAGTTGTATCATAGTTATACAGCTTGTACGCTTAGTTACTGTTTAGTATTATCATGTCAATAAACAGGAAAAGAATATTGGTAGAAGAGAAGAGGAGCTTTAATTTAAGATGGGAGTTAAGATTTCTTTATGACAGAGACAGTGAACCCTTTCATGCAATGTCTAATCTGCGGCGATGTTGTGTAAACTGTCAAAGGGGACAATGCCAAGCAACATTTTTGCCGATTTGCATCACACAACTATGTACAGTTAGAAAGGGATTCAAGGAAGATCTGTTTGGGAAATCTAAAAAGGAATGTTCGACAGCAGTCGGTCATGTCTGTATTTGTTAAGACTTTGAATTAAGACAGTGAAGCTTCCTATCAAGTGACCTATCGTCTTGGTGTCGCTGGAAAGCTTTTTTCCAATGGGGAGCTCGTGAAAGTTGTATCATGGATATTGTTTAATGCATACATACAGGTAAGGAAACGGATAATTCTTTGATTCCTCTGTCCCACGATACCATGCAAAAAAGTCAACATAATATTGCCAAGCAGCAGGAGCTCTCCATGCAGGCAAAGCTTAACAAGGATGATAGCCTGTTTGCACTGGCTGTTGATGAATCTATGGACATTTCACATTCAGTACAGCTACTCAAATTCATTTGCTCCATATCCACAACATTTTAATTGTGCAAGGATCTGCTCTCCATAGAGACAGTCGTTACTCAAATAGGAGAAGACCTATTTTTGGATGTTCAAAAAGCTTGCATTGACTCTCATGTTGATCTGAAGAACCTGCGAGGCATCTGCACGAACCATGGTTGGTAAGCAAAATGGCTTAGTGGCTAGATTTTCAGATTATGTGTTAAGGATCATAAATCTGCACTGCGTTATTCACCAGGAGGCGCTGTGTTCTAATTCTGTTGATTTGGATAACATTCAGAAGGTTGCGAATCGCATAATCCTTGTCAACTGAAGATATCTATACCACACCAGCGTTCGTTGGTTGTCTCAGGGAGAAACATCTTGCCACGTTCTCCTTTTATGAAAAGAAATTTGGTAATTTTATGCCAAGAAAAACAAGGACTGTCCACTGAAGAACCAGGCCTTCTTAATATCTCAAGCCTTTCTTGTAGATTTATTATTTTATATCAACTGCCTCAACGAATCTCTGCAAGGCAAAGGGGTAACAGTTCCTTTCCAGACATGGAAAGTAGCTGTGGAGTATCCCAAGCTTGACGAAATAGGAAGAAACATTAGTGCTGTTTGGAAGCACTTACATGTGAGAAGCATCTTTTTCACGAATGAAATATCTCAAGAACAAATATCGAGCCCGACTGGTGGACACCAATCTGGCATCAGGAATGCAACTGATGATCTCCAGCGAGTGCCCAGACTTTGTGCGACTCTCGGCAGATATCCAAGAACAAGGCAGCCTCTAATTTTCAGACTCTGGACTGTTATTATTATTGTTTTCTCAGTGTACTAGTGCCACTTAAAAATATCCTTATGCTGTACGTGTGTGACATGACGTTAAGATGCTGCTAGGTTTACATGACAATGCTCAATCTAGTAGAAATATACGAGAATATTGATTGAAATATTTTTAATTAAAGCACTGTGTTTGCCTACAATACATTATGATGACATCATTATTATCTCTGATTATTATGAGAGGTAAATTTTTGATAGGGATCGTTTTGTTTTTCAGTGAAAATTTTAGGCGGCCGTAGCAAAAGATGTTTTTTTCCATGCGGCCGGCAATAGCCCAATGGTTGCACACCCCTGCTCTAGAGTTTCAAGGTTTAATGATTTAAGTAATGGTGTTATAAGACACATATTTGCCTAGGTGGTTAAATATTCTACTATATATTATGTGTTCTAGTAATTTTTGGTGAAACTAGTGAGTGATACAGGTCTGTAAATATCAGGATCTGATTTATCACCTTTCTTAAAGAAGGGAATAGTGTTAGCTAATTTCCAATCCTGGGGCACTTTACCTGGTTTAGAGCGGCTTGAAAAAGCACTGCACTAACTGGGGACAGTTCATTGCTTATTTCCTTTAATAACCTTGCAGGCCATCTGGACCAGTGGCGTGGTTTATTTTTAAGTTTTTTTGGGGGTGTATTTATATCTATCTTGTCTACAGTCATGTTACCAATTTCTTCCATTTTATTTAAGTTTATTAAAACTTCCTTGTTGTCTGAGGCCAAAAATGATGATACAAAATTTTAGATTTAGTCTAATTATCATTATAGGTTTTATTATTTGGGATTTTTAATGTGGCTATTCCTGTAGGTTCCATTTTTTTAGATTTAGAAAAGAACCATAAGTTTTTATTGTTATCTTCAGAAATTATATTGTTAATATATTCATTTTGGAGGTTTGTGTCATGTGTTTAATTTTTAAATATTTTTTTTTTATCCTTTTTAAATTGATAGCCTCTTAAATAAGTTCTCTTTTTATTTGCATAGTTTGAAAAAAAATCAGAATTGAACCAGCATTTGTTAATTTTATTTGATGTTAGTTTTGTTGGAACATTCTCATCCATTATAGTTTGTTAGATTTCTTTTTATGTTTTCCAAATTTCTTTTACTGGGCTGTTTGTATTAAATTTACCTAGGAAATTTTGTTGGTAATCCGCTGCTGATTGGTGTAATTTTATTGAATTAAATTTATTGCACAGATGAATTCTTCTTCTAGCTATCTTACATCTTCTAGTTTTTATTGCAGTGTTTACCCTAACAACATCATGGTGGACAGCAGTGGTGTTGTCCTAACAAAAGAGGGGGGAGGGCTCGTGACAGGGGTCAGGCAAGCAGGTGCATTGTCAGCCGAGCATATGCGATAGTAACGCTGAAAAGCCTGAAATGGATTGAAGTTTATTGAAATTGGATGCCCTCCATGCAGGGTGGACAAGCCCTCCGTGTCAGAAATGACACACCTTCCGTGTCAGAAATGACACACCTTCTGTGTCAGAAATGGCAAATCACTGGCGGACAGTCCAGGAATTATTTTGCAGTCTAATACTATTCCAGGTCTATTCTCTAAAAATAAATTTAGTGTTTTGCTTTTCCTTGTGGCTTTTTTTATGATCTGTTCTAGGTTTATGGTGTTTATAGTGTCTTGAAAGTGTTCATTGATATCTTTATTAGTTATCTATTGCACAGTTTTTACAATTTATATCCAGAAGATTAAAGTCCCCCATAATCCTAAGTACAGCATTTTTATTATTTTAATTTATGAAAGTTAGATGACTACAAAGATTCTTCATGTATTCTAGGTCTGTATTCAGTGCTCTATATATGCTGTCTACAATAAGTGGTGATGAGTTTGGTGTAACTATTTGATACGAGATAAAACAAAAGGGCAGGACACTTAGAAAGAATGAAAAAATACAGAGGAGCAAAAAAGGTGCACCACCAAAACCCCATAGGAAAACGGCTCAAGGCCAACCTAAGCTTAGATGGATAGATGATGTAGAGAAAGATCTACAACAACTGGGCATCCAATCTTGGAGAAGAGAGGCCTTGGTTAGATCTGAGTGGAAGGAAGTGGTGAGGCAGGCCAAAGCTCTAGATGGGTTACAAAGCCACAGAGGTGGATATAAATTCATTAATAATATGCAATCAGACATTACATACATGAAATTGTTTAGATACTAGAGGCCCACTCCAAACTAAGATGTCATAAACATGTGTTGGTCTGTATAAACAAAAGGAAATAATCTCCTCACTGACCTGGGAATAACATTATCAGAGAAGTAGAATCTCTCCTGCAGGGCATGGATGTCATAAATGATGATTTGAGCAGGGCCCCTTGCACTGAGTGGTATAGCTGATAGCAGAGTTGCCAGCGTCTGTTCAAAGAAAAGGATCTGATCAAACTAAGTTTGAAACACTAACCTCCTGGACACTGTGCACAGTCCAACTCTAAGTAACAACTTGATACCCAGCTTTGATGACCTACCTTTGCCGTTGCTATTTGCCCCTCTGTGTCCACTCTTTCCATTGTTCCAGTTGGGAAGTAAGGGAGGATGAAGTGAAATGACCGAGACAAATATCTGAAGATATATCGTGCCATGATAGATAATTTGAAATAATAAGTCAGGACGATGACAAAATATTAATAGATATGTCATTTATTATAGATCAACATTGTTGAATCATTTAATGGTACAAAATATCAGCACTTCTGAAAGAAATATTTTGGTTTGAAGTTTGATATAAATTTGAACCTTTGAATGCCATTGTGTAAGGAAGGCATTAATTCATGATCTTGTTAGATAATGGTTTAAAAACAATTTTTAAAAATATTTTCATAATTTTTTCAATGAAATATGCAACAGATAAATATTACACACATCAACTAGCCTAGTATCTCTATAAAAATTAATTTATAGATAAACAATGGATTACCTTGGGAAAGCATAGAGTACAGATAGTTGCTCAAAGACTATAGTAGGAGAGTGAAAGCTTCCAATAAATATCACTGCATGAGAAGAAACAAAATTAATTTTAGATGTACAACTGTTATTGTGTGATGAAAAAGAAAATTGCCCCTTCAATATTGCACACTCATAAAAAAATGTTTTCTATTAATTTCTTGTTGATCACATTTGTTATTCACATAAACAACAGCCCATAAATCTTAAAAGTGCACCTCCTTGGATTAGTTCAATGTTACCTTTCAGTTCTCATGTCACTAACAACAGATAGTCAATCATATATTGTTGTCAAGTTATCACATCTAAATCTATCATCAACTCACTAACTATACTCATGAATAGCATTCATAGCGATTGCTTATGACAGAATGAAAAGTTTTTGTAAAGCATAATTTTTTATGTACCACAAAAAAAAAAATCAAACCATGTTCTAAAATACAAGATACACAAACAAATTTTATAATCAAAACAATAAATTAAAGCTTTATTAATTAACTAATACAAAAGTAGAAATTTAGGCTAATGCCTTCATCAGTATAAAAAACTTACAAAAGTATTAAAATTATATTTTTATATAAGACATTCTATATAATGGAAAAATAATTACGTAAAGATAAAAGGAAGAAATAAAAATTTAAAAAACCGTGAGAGTTTTGGCAATGTTTTATGGAGTGCCCAGCTTCAAATGAAAGACTGCCTAATATAAAGTAGCATTTTATAATAACAATCAATATTAAATTACCATCTTTTCCAGCCATGTATTTCACATCTTCTATGAATAAATTGGGAAAACCATCCTGAAAATTTTTCCACTGGATGGTGTTGCGAAACTCCACATGACGAGCAGGTACCAGAGCATTTTTCTAAAGTATCATTGGAAAAAGTATTAAAAATTTGAATATTGGTTGCTAGTACAGTTACTTATTTATTAAAGAAATTATTTCCAACAAAAATAATTATATTTTGTTTATCATAAATCAAAAATTTACCCAGCCTAATTCAGATTATGAAAATTATCATTACTTGCCAAATAAAACACTTAAATAATTAACATAATCATAGATTAGTTACAGGCGTAGTCGAAGATTTATCAGCCACCATCTCCATCATTATTTTGGCAGGTAAGTAGATTAAAATACATTTTAGGGACACAGGGACAGACAGACGGAAAGAGATGTAGGGAAAAAACAATGTTTAAAAAATTTTTTATAAATATTTTAGGCTTTAAAAATGAAACAAAACATAAATTAACATTTAAAACAAACATCAATATCTCGACAAATGTTAGGTTATATTACAGAGAATGTGCAAATCAAACAATTAATAAAATTAACTGCTTACAAAACTAATTAAATGATCAAGGTCTCACTCTTTGTTAGTCAACACATTTGACATGCTTTAAGTCAGCCTTAATTTGAAATAAGGTTATCACTGTTGTTAATTAGCCCTTCAAGAGCTAACAGTTCATATGTTAAGCTATCAATGAATTACACTGCATTGAGCAGGTCTCACCTGTAGTCTTATAAAAGGAGTCTGGTGGTGGGGGAAGGGGAGGGGGGGAATCAATAACAGTGACAGATGAGTATAAAATGATCATTTTATTTGTTATATGTCTACTTACTACTTGACACAAAATAAGAAAAGAAAACGTCAATACTGAAAAGTAAAAGTAAAATTAAGCTAAATAAGTATTGCCAGAGACATGTCCTTAAAATAAAAACAAAAATAGTTAAAATGCCCACAACACACAGCTACTTCTTTACAATGGGTCAGTGCTCTTTTTTGTTTAATTTTTAAAAGACAGGGAGCAATTTTAGGCTCACAAGGTTTTTATAAGAAAATTTGCCTTAAAAAAAATCTAACGGATTTCAGCGTAGTTAGAAAAATGCTTCTTTTATAAACAGTGATTATTATCATTGATTTCAATAAGTCAGTGCCAGAAGAGTAGAAGATGTTGAATCTACTTTAAAAAATCAACTATATTTAATATTTATTATTTTATAATTCCTATATGATGGTCTAATTACTTCAATCGCAGCTTTTCTCACAGGATTAAGATTTGGTTTTTGTTTTAGACAAGAAAAAAATCTCCAGCTTAGAGCTAGAACAATAAAAAAACTCTGTTCCATTACCAGGAAAATATATTTCCCTTTTTAAAATTTGAATTAATTTTTATTATTTACATTGAATATTGTTGAAAAATACAAAATAATAAATAATATATTTAGTATACATATAGCAACTACGTTTTTAAAGTCTCAGGAGACATAACATACCACAGGATTCATATCCACACTGGGTGAATTTGAGCTTGTTGCATCAGACACTGAACTGCTATTGAGACAACACAGAGCAATTTGCTTGGCCAATTCATGCATTGACGGGTGTGCATACAAAAGAACAACATCTCCATTATTTCTCAAAGCCATGAATAAAGAGCTGGAATTTAAAATAGCAGAGATTTTTTAGCTTCATATAAATTCACAAAAACTTAATTACTTGCATTGAAAATTGAAATCCAAACTTTTTATAACTTTTGATTTATGAAATGCGCAGTGCCACAACCAAATGAATTAAAACTTAAGGCTACATATTTATAATCAATATTTGAGACTAAACAAGTTCATGTTAAATGTTCCCACTGCTTATATTAATGTTTAGTATAACAAGGGCTGGCTCAAGGCAGGTAGAATGCATGGTCATCAGACAGGTGGCCAAAAAAAAGTGAAATTTTCAAATAAATTTCCAGAGAGTGACAATTGCCTATTTTTAACCAATCGACCAGAATCATAAAAATTAATATTAACTATAATTATGAGTCCATATGCAGTGTATTTCTATTCATAAATTTTACATATTGAAATATAGGAAAACTGGAATTCTTATATTTCTTCAACATACGTTTAGTGCTAAAACAATTGAAATGTTTAAATCATTAAATTCCAATAAAAAATAAATTTTTAAAATATAACACAATCAGAATGTTGTTGTGACCCATTGTTCTTCTATGCTGTTCTCAACAATTTCTTTTTTAAAAATGGCTCTGAGTTATTACAAGTCTGGCCACACATTTAAAAAAAAAAAAGATCAGCATAAAATGTCTGCTATAATAATGAAGGCTAGAAAGAGAGATATTGATTTTTTTCTCTTACTAAATTTAGTCAGTGCTAAAAATGTGTGCCCAAATGTTTCTTGGTAGTCTGTTTCTTTTTTGGATAATTGAATGACAATTGTAGTAGTACATTTTTTAAAATTTTCAATTTAGAAGAAATAAATACAAATTAAAAAAAAAAAAAATTCACAAAACTTCTCAAATACCCCATTCTTAAATTGGCAAAACTGTAATAGCCATATTACAGCCATTTTTAAAAAAAGAAAAGTTAATTTCAACAAAATTGTAAGTAAATATTATTACAAAGATTTTTTCTATCTATTACACCATTTTGAACTTCAATAGTCATTGATTTTCTTCTCTTCAAGTTGTGATGTAAAACAAACATAACCCTCTATATATTTAGGGAATGGCTGAGAAAGTTGGCTGTCCCCTGATACTTGGCTCAATAGCAATGTTGCATAATAGTGTAGAATGGAAATCATGGATTTAAATACAATTTAACTTCAATTTATTAATTATCCGAATAAGTAAATGATTATAGTGGTTCTACAATGGTAGGCAAACGGTTTCTCTCAATGGACAAAATAATCTTTATCAACATTTTAATCATTCACGTCAGACAATAGTTGAAAACCGTAAGAACCAGAGTTTAGTGACCTAAATACGCACCGAGCATTGCCCAAACTACTTTAACCGGCTAGACCACAACAGGTTCTTACGGTTTAGACCCCACTGCTGGGCTGATCGGTTATTTGGTCAATATTGTTTGGAAAATGAAGATGACTATAATCATTTACTTATTCACCCGGAAGTACGTTGGTTATAAAAAAAAAAGTTCATTTTTAAATCAAATTTTTTGCTCTCTTTGAAATAGAGTCCGAATTCCTGAAAACTCAAAGAAAATGATTACAATGGTACTAAGTCTAGGCTTTGTTGGTCTGTGTGATAAGTTTAAAAATAACTCGTGTGCAAAGTTGCATAATGTCCATTTTTTAAACAATATTTTATAAAATTGTTAATTTTTCAAAAGTTAACGATTAATTTTAAATTAATCGTTAACAGCCCTTAAAAATAATTAACAGCCCTTAAAAATAATTAAATAATCTAAAATAATCTTGAAGTGATACTTTTACAAATGTAATAAGATTATATAATTTACCTAGGATTTGGTGAGATCTGTGCTTTATTTGTATTTTTAAGTAACTTAATGTATTTTGCGTATGAGCCTATGGACCCATCCATTAAAGAAAACACAGTCATACATAAACTTGAACAAATTCAAAAGATTGTTGCCTGATTCATTACAGGAAAATTTTAAAAATTGACAAGAGTAACACCGTTACTTTAACTTAAATCATTAAACCTAGAAACTCTAGAGTTAGAAGATAGAAGAACAAAGAGCAAAGCAGTAATAATATTATAGGGTATGATCGGGATAAAAACACTTTTTAGTTTGTCTTTTATTACTCCATATGCTGTTCCGTATAATTATAAGCCTTTGCAAGAACAAACACATACCTCAAATTCTCTTTCACCCCGTCTGGAATTCAGGAACAATAATCTGTCTAGTATGAGCAGACAGGAGCGTCTGTAATAGATAAGATAAGTTAGGATGTTGCTAGTCAACTAGTCGTAGCAAAGTTTCCTGCAGTAGACACTTTGAAAAAAAGTCACTACAATATCATAAGTAACAAACTCTTCATATGTAATACAATATTAATAGATCTGGGCTTATTTTTGACCTTATGTGTGTAATAATTTTTTAATCAAAATATATTTAAATATATTTAAACAATTCATTCCGCTTTACAGAATAAGCAGTACACAATTTACAATTACCAGGTTTGCCAAAATTTTTTTATTAAAAAAATAAAATTAATAAATAGACGACCGTTGGGGATTAAATTTTGGATGTTGCTAGAGCTACGTCTAGTCGTAACACAAGAAAGGAATTTTAATGTTACGACAACTTCACCTATTTACCTATTTACTAAAATCATATTGGATGATTACCAGCACCCTCATTGTGGTTTTTAAAAAAAATTTAAATTAAAAAAAATAAGTGAAAAATGTCGCCTCCATTGCGAATTAAACCTCGTATTAGTTTTAAGACTAAGAACAATCAATGATATATCCCCTTATCACTTTATCTCAAATTTTAAAATACGATTTTTTTATAATTATAACTATTGGTATTAGTGAAATGGACACCAATCAAGTTTGTTTTACCTTTGAAATTCATTAATCGGCTTACCTAGTAATCATGAAATTTTATTATGAGAACTATGGTCGAGAGGTAGCGCTCTCGACTGTCATACCGATGGTCACGGGTTCGAATCCACACGAAAGTGAGGATTTGTTCTCGCGGCCTGAGGAGTCCCCGAGTCACCCAGCTCCGAATGGGTACCTAACTAGACAATAGTTAGGCGGCTGGGGTAATGCGTGGAACCCCTATAGCCGTGGCCTGTGACCGCTGCATCACTTGCCAACAGATCATCTCTCATGGTCTGTGGACGCAATTATCTTCTGCATAGAAGGAGCGTCTGTATATCTAAGATAAGATAAGATATAGTTTAGTATTAAAGTATTAGTATTAGCATAATTGAAATGCAGCAAATTGTTTTCGACATGTCGTAACAGCAGACGATCCAGGGGGATGTTGCTGGCGTTACGACATATCGTAGCTCCAGCAACATCCCACTGGGTTGTCTGACGTTACTTTGTCGTAGCAGCAGACACTTTGTAAGAATAAATTATCATAGTATTGGCAAGTGATGTAGTGGTCACAGGCCACGGCTATTACTATTATAAGGGTTCCACGCATTACCCAGCCGCCTAACTATTGTCTAGTTAGGTACCCATTCAGATATGGGTGACTCAGGGACTCCTCAGGAGTCTGGGAACAAATCCTCGCCTTCGCGCTACCACTCGACCACTGCATCCCACTGAGTAAGACTATAACTATAAGTATAAGTGTAAGTTATAACTACTTAAAGTATTATAAGTAGTTAGAAAAGAAGAGAAAGTACAAGACTACAAGTTATAAAATAAGACATTCTAACAGTCTAACACTTCACTATATATATAATTAATGAGTATCTGATGCAATACTAATAAACTAATAAATAATACTAATAATAAATAAATAAATAACTAAGAACTAAAACTGACGGACTAACTCCTAACCAGACTAACCCGGACTACTAACTGAATATTAACTCTTAATGTACCAAAGCGCGGTAATCCGCGGTTTACCGTTTAGTACCAAAGAGCGGTAATGCGCGACTCGATAGAACTCTCTTTAGAAACGAAATTACAGAAAATAAAAACTATTGAGTGCGGGATGAACGATGTTTTCAACTTCCGGCAATGGCGGCTGTTTACCTCACTAGTGTTATCGCTCAATCCGCGATGTTTTTTGGAAGATTTTACGTTTTTTTTTGAAGATGCGATTTCGCTATACTTTATTACTAAAATAATAGTACTGAACTACAGGTAAAAATAGTTTTAAACTCAAAACGGTCTTTCGGAAACATAAAATAACCATTCTTATTCTAAAAGATGACGCCAGTATGACTATAATAATAAAAATGGATTTAACGCAGTTTTTTAAATTTTATAACCGGTTGATCGCAATTCTGGAAATTCTTATGGTACTGAGGCGGAAGTTTTCCAAAAGCCTTATGGCACATTAAGAGTTAATTATTAATAGTTAATAGAAAGTGCTTATTCGGAGAAATTTCCGTATAATTATTATAAAATTACTATTACTAATACTAATTACATTACAGTGTAACACTTGACTTGACTTTACGATTCAGACTGTCTCGGTCACCCCGACTATGCTTTAATAATCATTCCTGTTACTGATTACTGCTGCAAATATTACTACACTATTTTTTTCCCCATTAAAATCTTGTAAGTCGACAAAAATAAAATAGTTGTTTACAACAGTAAGTTAAAAAGTGGAACTTGCTTTATCTTTTAAAAATCTACACCGGAAAAGATAAGCAAAATGTCTAGGATGGAAATTCATCGACACCTCTTTTCAGGTTAAAAGCCCAGGTCACTCATTCTGTATCGCTGAAGCACATAATCCGCAATTTAAAAAAAAAAATAAAAATATAGAAGTAAAAATCATAATCGTTTTTTGTTTCGAGATTAGCAGAGTTACAGAGCGCAGAGCGTGTGATCTTTCTCGCTCTGCTTGATCATTGATGTTGCAGGAGACAACTTGGACTATACCTTTATGTGAGGTTAATTGACACAATCCTTGGGGTCGCGAGGCGAACGATCCCATGGACAGACGAAAAATAGAAATTCAGGCTCCACTGGGACAAGACCCTAAAATGATTGGTGAAACTAAGAGCAAAAGCACGGAAAAACAGTTTTAAAAGCTGCCAGGTTGAATACGCCCGAAGCTCATATGGCGTATAACAAACTGACGTCCAATGTCCGAGCTGCGGTCGACAAGGCGAATAAGGATAAAACAAAATGGGTACATACGTGTGAAAAACTCGACCGCGCAGACGGCAGGAAAGTTTGGCGGCTTATAGATGCACTATCAGGCGCGGGCAAAGCCAAAAACCCAAACCCCTTGACGACGTCAAAGGGCCAAAGAGCAAGTGAAGTAAAGCGCGCACGGGCGCTGAACAAACACTTTGCCCAGGTGAACAAGAAAGACGCCTGATCTGACTTTAGCCAAGCGATCGACCGAATGCGAAGAGAGGCCTCCAGGAGACAACGCACGGACCCTCAACTCGAGGTTTTCACGGCACCTTTTACAATGACAGAATTGCAAACTGCGCTTAACAAGTGCAAGGCTGGCAAAGCACCAGGGCCAGATAAAGTTCAAAATGAAATGTTCAAATATCTGGGCAATACAGGCCGAATAAAACTATTGAGTTTTATAAACAGAACTTGGAAGACAAGCACGCTGCCGAAGCTGTGGAAAAAGGCCGTAATAACCCAATTCCTAAAGAAGGAAAACCAGGCGAACACCCGTCCAGCTACCGTCCCATTTCTCTCACGTCGTGTGTGGGAAAGGTGGCTGAACGGTTAGTGAACACACGGCTCTACTGGTACCTCGAAAAGTCCAAATGCATTCCGAAGGCTCAGGGTGGGTTCCGCAAGGGACGAAACCCGATGGACCAGGCGTTCCGTTTAATTCAGACGATAACAAATGAACACCAGTTAAAGAACCACACGGTTTCAGTGTTCGTCGATCTGAAGCAGGCATACGATAAGGTGTGGTGTGGGGGGCTACTTTACAAACTACAGCAGTTAGGTGTCACTGCTAATATGTACGGCTGGGTTAAATCGTTCCTCACGAACCGAACGATTAAAACGCGTTTAGGCGAAGCGCTCCCCAGTGAAGCACGGCTGGAAGACGGACTCCCACGGGGTTCAGCGCTCAGCTGTACACTACTCTTAGCCTACGTCCACGACCTACAAGGCATTCTCGAGTCACAGAATGCCATGTTTGCGGATTATTTGGTAATATGGAGTTCAGGAAATGACGTTGCAACACTGCAGACCCGGCTACAGAACGATCTGAATCGCATTGAGGAATACGCCAACCGTTGGCACCTAGTAGTCAATATGGAAAAGACGGTCCATTCCATTTTCACTAATGGACGGAATGCACTAAAGCACGAGGTGTTGCTTAAGATCTGCGGGAAAAGGTTAAATTGTGATCGGACGCCAACGAATAATGCTGGACCAGAAGCTCCAGATGCACAGCCATGTGCGTGCATTATGTGCCAAAGCCACAGCAAAACTGTCTCTGGTGAAAAAGTTAACTAGCACGAGTTGAGGTGCAGATGCAAGACTACTGAGGGCTCTTTATCTCGGTAGTGTGTGAGGTGGCATTGACTACAGCCACCCGGTCCAAGCCTTTGCGAGCCGTACGGCTCTATAAGGACTGGGCCGAATACAGAATCAAGCTCTACAATTCGTATGTGGGGCGTTACGTACCACACCCACCGCCACAGTAGAAATTGTGTCAAACGCAGAACCTCTGGCAATAAGGCGGGAAAAAGCAATTATGACCACGGTTGAGCGATATCGTAGGTTGGAGCATGACGAACCCTGCTATCAAAAACAAGACCGCTGGGTAAAGAGGACACGACTGAAATGACCATCTTTCATGGATGCTGTCCACGAACTAGAAAATTCAGTCCCCATACCAAAACACAGGGAACGCATGCAACTGGTCCCAGCTCGAGGATTACATGAAAGCTTTGACCCGCCTGAACTACGTTTGACACTGGCAAATACTGCTGTGACAAAAGCCAGTCCCGTCGAGCTTCAGCGAGACGAGACTCTGCGAACGATCGAGGCCTATGGCGACAGTGTGGTAAAAGTCTTTACAGACGGCTCACGTTTCAGAGACGGAAGAAGTGGATACGGCGTAATAATTCAATACCCCCAGCCTGGACCCGACAGTATAGAACTGTCGGGGCTGTGTGGAGCCGCAAACAGTAGTCCCAATGCCGAACTGGAGGCGATCCACAGGGGTTTGAAGGAAGTGCGCCGACGTCTAGTAAAGCGAAAGGTTTCCCGACCGTGGTGCTCTCTACCCACTTTCGGTTATAGCTCGAGACCGAGGGTCGATCTTCTCTGGAGTCCAAAACGGTCAGTGTCATTCTGGAGATAGTAGGTGAAATCCTCACACATAGCGGCAGAGTATTCCTACAGTATATCGCTGGGCACTGTGGCGAGGCGCACTCAGCCAGGGTCGAAACACTAGCGAGAGAACGTGCAGCCCAGCCCAAAGCCGAGAGGCATATGAACCAGCTGGGTTTCAGATCATGGCTAAAAGACCATTTCCAAGAGAAGTGGTTTGAGGGTTGGGCAAAAGGGAATACGGCCAGGAAAGTTTACCAGAGAATGCCGCGACCGAGCAAAAGCGACCCTTAGTAGGAGTTTGAACGTAGTAATCAGACATTCATAACACGGATGAGGACTGATCATTGTCCAATACGAAGCAACCTGTATAAGTTCAACACCAGACGGGAACTGGCCTGTGGTTTGCGTGGCTACCCCGAGGAGACGGTGGCCCACGTACTAGAAAGTTGCCCCTAGTTGTTCTCGGTCTTACAAGGAGAGGTTTCGGTACCTGCGGAGGACTACCTCTTTAGCGATGCCCGTTTGATGAGGCTAACCTGCGATAGATTGAACCGGGTCTTAAAAGCCTAAAGGCTCGACCCCAAAGAGAATGAATATTTTAACATTCTTTTTTGACAATTTTCGTCGGGAGCGTGTACTCAAAAATTTTCCAAAGTTTCATGCTGCTAATTATACGGGAAATAGGAGAATTAGTGATTTTCAATTTTTATAGAGCCCATATAAAGGGAAAAAGTTTTTGGGCCCCCGGCCCCACATGAAGGAGATTTTAAAAATTCTTTTTCGCCAAATTTTGTCGTGAGAGGGTACCCAGCAACTCACCAAAGTTTCATGCTTCTACCTACATGGGAAGTTGGAGAATTAGTGATGAGTGAGTGAGTCAGTCAGTCAGTCAGTCAGTCAGTCAGTCAGTCAGTCAGTCAGTCAGTCAGTCAGTCAGTCAGTCAGTCAGTCAGTCAGTCAAGGCTTTGGCTTTTATTAGTATAGATAAATATATATTTTTTAAAAAGTGGTTGCCACTGATTGATCTCTTTGTTCTTATGAAGTTATCTTCGACCAGTCACTAGAGAGGTGCGGAGGGAAGAGGCCGTGCCGGGTGACACCAAAATCTAAATTTTTTAACCGTGTACAAATTTATGTCAAAAAATAAAAAATCCACATAGAAAAATATTATGATATACAGTCAGACCTCGCTAAGTCAAACTCAAAGAAACCCGAACGAAATTGACTTACGAAGTTTTCGAGGTAGGGAAAATGTCTCAATAGGCACAGATTAATATAGAACGATATTGCTATTGAGAGGGTTGGGGAAACGGCCAGCCGGGGAGAAATCTTGGCAGGAAAGAGAGGCGGTGTCTGGTGTTGTAAGGAAGTCAACTTGACTTTGACATATCGGCCCCCATAAGAAAGCCCCCCCCCCCCCCCCCACCCCCCCAACCCCCCCACCCACGCCCCCCCGCACTCCACCNGTGAGGACCCCCCCCCCCTAAAAGCTGTATTTTCTATTTGAAAATGAGCATGTTTCAAATCCCTTTATTGTAATTTAAGTATGTATTTAGAGTAAGACTTCACTCTAATATCGTAGCACGCGTGAATCCATGTAAAACGTCATAAAATAGATAGTAAGATATCAAAATTGTGATATAAAGCAGCGTGTTTTGACGTGACGTTACAATTCTTAAACTCCCCCCCCCCTCTCGCCACACATCGTCATTAAGTGACGGCCGCTTAACCAATTTCGCGAAATTATTAATCGCAACTTAAGTGAATAAGCGTTGTAAAAATATAATAATTCGAAAAAATCGATTTTTCCCCCGATTAATCACATTTTTAATCAATGTCAGCCTTAAAAAAAACCCAGAACTGAGTGAATAATTTTAGTCTAAAATACAACTTTCTCAAAAACTATTCGTTGTACCATTTTCATTCAAAAAGTATATCTTTAAAAATGTATGATATATGTGAAAAATTTTAGCTCGATAGTATCACGAGAAGTGGGTCTTTTTTTACTTTTGTTTTTTCGTCCACGACAAGACGGTGTAGTTAACATAAGGGATTTAAAAAGTGACAAGAATCGTACTTTTTAAAGCGAAAAGTGCTAGAAGAAACATAAAAACATATTATGACTATATTTAAGAACGCTATTTAGTCTAATAGATACATCACTTTTTATTTTTATTCATTCATTTGGAAAGTTGTATCCAAATAAGTACCACCGGGTTTTCTGCCTTCCTCCTTACAAAATAACAAATACACACTTGGAACTGGGTGCTATCTTTCTACTTAAAAAAACTAACTAGATCTAAATGTTTTACTTTTTAAGATGATATTTCAAATGTTGAACTTTAAGTTGACATTAAAGTTATATATAGTTGCAACTTAATTTCTTAATTTTTTAGGTGATGAAAATGTGTCGTCTCTTTTTTTGACATAAAATTGCACACAGAAATGTTAGATTTTGTTGTCCCCCCCCCTGATGGTGTCACACGGGGTCCTCCCCCCCGCAACCCCCATTGGGTGCAAGGATCCCATATTCTGATTGTGATATTGTGTTATGTCCTGATGTCATGTTTTGATGGAGTTGTCATGTTCTGATGTCATGTTGTGGTGTTGAGGTCAAGTTCTGATGTCATGTTGTGATGTTGAAATCAAGTCCTGATGTCATGTTGTGGTGTTGAAATCAAGTCCTGATGTCATCATGTTGTGGTGTTGAGCTCAAGTCCTGATGACATGTTGTGGTGTTGAAATCAAGTCCTGATGTCATGTTGTTGTGATGAAATCAAGTCCTGATGTCATCATGTTGTGGTGTTGAGGTCAAGTCCTGATGTCATCATATTGTGGTGTTGAAATCAAGTCCTGATGTCATGTTGTGGTGTTGAAGTCAAGACCTGATGTCATCATATTGTGGTGTTGAAATCAAGTCCTGATGTCATGTTGTGGTGTTGAAGTCAAATCCTGATGTCATCATGTTGTGGTGCTGAAGACAGGTTCTGATGTCATGTTGTGGTGTTGAAGTCAAGACCTGATGTCATCATGTTGTGGTGTTGAAGTCAGGTCCTGATGTCATCATGTTGTGGTGTTAAATCAAGTCCTGATATCACATGTTGTGATATTGTGTTCTGGTGTCAGCTGTTGCGTTGGTGAGAGGTTCACCAGTAAGAAAAAGTGAGACCATGCAGTTAGATTGATTAGCTTTTAAGCAGATTAAATTTTGTCCTATTGACATACGGTAACTCCCCTTCCTCCCCCAAGCCCGCACTCAAGTTCCAACACATCACGATATTCTAATCAAGAAGATTGGCCATCTGTGCTCACGTGACTTCTGATTTATTTCACTACCACGTAATAAAAATAAATATTAAGTTGTATGTAAGTATATAAGAATATAATATGATTTATGAAGAATTTATAAAGAGTGAGAGTTACGTTTCCTTACTATTTAAATAGTTAAATTGTAAGGAAATGAAGGATGTTACATGATAAGTACCTTATGATTAAATAAATGTACAATGAAATTTTATATACTTTTGAGATTATTTGTAGCTTGACGCTATAGAATCTATGTACTTTGAGAATATGTGATACTTGAAATTTTATGTATCTTTAGATTACAATTATTGTCGTTCGTTGTACATTAAAATCATATGTACTGTTTGATTATAGATTATATTATGTAAGATTATATGTACTGTAAGATTGTATGTATTGAAAGATTATATGTACTGTGGGGCCGTCATTAAATGACGTCACGCACCTAGGGGGGGAGGGGGGTCTCACTTTTGTGACGATGCGTGACGTGGGGGAGGGAGGGGGGTTGAAGAAATGTGACGTCATATCGAAATGGTAACTTTAAATAAAACTTCCACTGAAATATTTGGTCTCTTAAAATTTATTTAAATTTAATGACTTTTTTTTATTCAGTGCTTCTCAAAGTGCCTGTCGATAGGCCATCAGACGCCGGTAGGCTTAAGTTATCAAGACACGAAAATTAAATATAATTATAATTCTTAA
>MUZC01000011.1:1074574-1101537 GCA_002072015.1 Radix auricularia | reverse complement strand
CCACACAAATTGCTGTATCAAAGACACCACACAACATTGCTGTAGTCAGAGACTCTTATCTCATCAAAGACACCACACAAGATTGCTGTAGTCAGAGACTCTTATCTCATCAAAGACACCACAAAAATTCCTGCTGTCAGAGACTCTTATCTCATCAAAGACACCACACAACATTGCTGTAGTCAGAGACTCTTATCTCATCAAGGACACCACACAAATTGCTGCATTCAGAGACTCTTATCTCATCAAGGACACCACACAAATTGCTGCAGTCAGAGACTCTGTTATCTCATCAAGGACACCACACAACATTGATGTAGTCAGAGACTCTTATCTCATCAAAGACACCACACAACATTGCTGTAGTCAGATACTCTTATCTCATCAAAGACACCACACAAATTGCTGTAGTCAGAGACTCTGTTATCTCATCAAAGACACCACACAACATTGCTGTAGTCAGAGACTCTTATCTCATCAAAGACACCACACAACATTGCTGTAGTCAGATACTCTTATCTCATCAAGGACACCACACAACATTGCTTTAGTCAGAGACTCTTATCTCATCAAAGACACCACACAACATTGCTGTAGTCAGAGACTCTTATCTCATCAAGGATACCACACAACATTGCTGTAGTCAGAGACTCTTATCTCATCAAGGACACCACACAAATTGCTGCAGTCAGAGACTCTTATCTCATCAAGGACACCACACAAAGTGCTGCAGTCAGAGACTCTTATCTCATCAAAGACACCACACAACATTGCTGTAGTCAGAGACTCTTATCTCATCAAAGACACCACACAACATTGCTGCAGTCAGAGACTCTTATCTCATCAAAGACACCATACAACATTGCTGTAGTCAGAGACTCTTATCTCACCAAAGACACCACACAAATTGCTGCAGTCAGAGACTCTGTTATCTCATCAAGGACACCACACAAATTGCTGCAGTCAGAGACTCTTATCTCACCAAAGACACCACACTAATTGCTGCAGTCAGAGACTCTGTTATCTCATCAAGGACACCACACAAATTGCTGCAGTCAGAGACTCTTATCTCATCAAGGACACCACAAAAATTCCTGCTGTCAGAGACTCTTATCTCATCAAGGACACCACACAAATTGCTGCAGTCAGAGACTCTTATCTCATCAAGGACACCACACAAATTGCTGCATTCAGAGACTCTTATCTCATCAAGGACACCACACAAATTGCTGCAGTCAGAGACTCTGTTATCTCATCAAGGACACCACACAAATTGCTGCAGTCAGAGACTCTTATCTCATCAAGGACACCACACAAATTGCTGCAGTCAGAAACTACGTTGTCCACAGTGACGGCGAAGACAAGAGCTTGGAATCAATCGGGAGTCCGTGCGGAGTATTTTGAACGCATATCTCCACCTGTATCCTTACATGATACACACTTAACACAAGTTTACACCTCACATGTATCCTTACAAAATGCACACTAAACACAAGCTTACATCTCACATGTATTCTTACAAAATACACACTAAACACAAGTTCACACCTTACAAGTATCCTTACATGATACAGATTAAAAACAAGGTTACACATGACGATATGTAGAAACAAGTGATCACGTGCCATTTTGTGTGTGACAAGATTGACGTACTGCCAGATTTCCTGGACAATGTCTGGTTTTCGGACGAGGTACAATTTCTGTTCTCAGGTCACGTGAACTCGAAGAACAATATCTTCTGGGGTAGCACACCCCCATTTCACTCAATGAAGTGCACTGCCTGGGTCACCATCTTCAAACATGGCATCATTGGACCATTCTGATTCTAGGACGACAACGAGCGGTCTGTGACAATCAACACCGAGCGATTTGTCCAGGTGCCTGGCAAGTTCTGGACATGACTTGGTCGACGGAGAAGAGTCGGCAGGGACCTATACTGATTCCAGGAGGATGGTGCCACCCCCACACCTCAAACGAATGATTAGCATGGCTACAGCAGCGTTTTCCTGACCGACTGATCAGCCGCAGGAGTGATTCGGAGTGGTCGCCGCATTCACCGGACCTACCCCCCCCCCCAGATTTTTATCTTTGGGTATACATTAAGGACAGGGTATATGGCAACAACCCAAGACTATCCCTGACCTGAAGGCAGCAGCAATAAGAGTGATCCCATTGGAGAATTGCGAGAGGTTCATCCATAACTTTGCCCCCCCCCCCCCGGAGCCAAAAGAGTATGCAGCGCCAGGGAGCGCCAGGGAAACAAAGGGTTTTTGTTGTACAGACTTGAAACTTTAAAGATGTCTGCTACACAAGCTTGACCTAACGAAACTTAAGTTTTATGTCAATCGTATCATACGCCGCAGATTTGCTCATAGATAGTGGAAAGAAAGTGTGTGTGTGTGTGGGGGGGGGGGGTTAACAGACTCAAACTACATCACGATGAAATCAGAACAAAGCAAATGAACCTCGGATGCGGGGATAACTGAGACTCATTGTTGATCTGGAAACATGTGCACTGTGGTTAGCCACATGCCACCCCCAATCATGTACCACCCTAGCTTGCCAACCATAAACTAATTGGCATAACCCGACATAGGTCATTCGTCAAGCTTATTTCCACTCGTCTTGTGCTTGTTATGGTGATCGAAAAGATTGTGGAAAATGAACCGGCACAAACACAAACATTTACTAAAAAAAAATTAAAAACGTAATGTCTTACCTGGGGATTGAGCATGCGACCTCTGAGTGTTAGGCGAACGCTATAACCATTACACTATGAATTACATGTTAATTTGTTGTTCCGAAAGAACATAGAGGTTGACTTCAATTCAAAAAAATGTTGAATGTTTACTACTTTTTCTTGCAATCTGATTGGTCGGTGGGGTCAGAGGTCAGACAGCCTTTTGTCCGGCATGGCTGGACCATGTAGAGAATTATATATATAATTGATGCTTAATGAAAAGTCCTTGTATAAATTATGGGAAAAATAATTAAAAAATGGACTTTACCTCTAACAAAATAAAGTGTTATAGTTCTCTCAGAAAATTGACGGGAAAATAAGTTACAGTATTCTTTTTGTTTGGTCATTTTAAACCTACTAAATATGTTGTATTTTATTGTTAAACATATTAAAAGTTTGCAACATCTGCAAAGTCGCTCAAACATGAAAGCATTTTTCTCAAAAACTCTAAAAAGGGACTTAATAGGTTTTGCAAGTTGACTCTTCTTTTATAATAAAGGTCCTTTCTTTTTATGACGCACTTAAAATGAGAATGTTTGTAGCTGGGATTTAATGTGATGATATTCGGTCATTGAAGAATTTGACATTTGTAGGCATTAATTAGTATTGTGACATTCTTCGAGGTTGTGTATTATTTGTCACTCGTCCTAACTCGTCACCTTAGGTCCTTGGTTAGGCATTTGGTACTTGGTTAGTCATTTGTTCCTAGTTTAGTTGTTACATCCATGTGAAGCTATTCGTTCTTGGGATACCATTAATGCCTCGATTTTTAAAATAAACTGAGCTGTTTTTATTGCCCCCTCCCCACCCCCTCTCAAACAAACGTGCTGCTATGATATACACGTCCTTCAATGTCAAGGTAATTAGGCATTAATGATTTGGCCCATTAAACTCCTAATGTGTAGTTAAATGTGGCTCAAAATTAACATTAATGCTTTGGCTCAGAAAACTCCTAATGTGTAGTTGTATGTGGCTCAAAATTAGCATTAATGCTTTGGCTCAGAAAACTCCCAATGTGTAGTTATATGTGGCTCAAAATTAGCAATAATGATTTGGCTCCAGAAGGGTTAATACGATTGGCTCAGAACGGGCAGTAGCACCAAATTACGAAAGGGAGATGAGCAGAGATGGATTAAAGTCTCTGTGACAGTAACCGTCACTTACCGCCATCTTTGTTTCCCTAACGTCGTACAATTTTCCCGCGGGGACTCCAAAATCAACACATGAGAGGTCCCCAGCCATCTATACGAGGTCTAATCGAGAGGTTTTTCTTTGACAGACTCTCTTGACGAGCCCCTGTTCACAAGGCGCTAAGGCCAATCAATGATAGCAAAACACGGACCGCACCAAATCAGCGCCGCAAACTCTCTCCTTCAATCCCCAGTCCCCACAACCCCCTCCCTTGTCTTTTGTTTACATTTACTGAATCAATATGGCCGACCGATACGTCATTAACTCGGTTCACGTGACGACACGAAGGGAGAGCAGGACGATCGGAGGAGAAACAGACGGCGGGAAAAGATGAACGCTCTCAGTTCTCGACGTGGGGGTGCGGACTCTGTTAGAATCTCCGCCACATAAAAATATGGAGTGGCCGTGAAGCCGGCGAGGATACTTTCAGTGGTGAAAATTTGTCGTGCAAACACGTTTAGTTTCATCACTCGTCCAGAGCTACGTGAAGTGATAGACGCAATGTAACGTGTATTATAGTTGGAAGTGTGAATTCTTTGACAATTTCATGGATTTTAATGTCACTGATAAAATCTACAATGTTTGTATGTTGGTCATTGAGCCAGAAATGGTTATTTCCACGCTTAATAACTGGTTCGAACAATCTTTCTCATTTACCCCTTGGAGACAAATGACAATAATCGTATTATTTTGACCTTGTGCATGAGATTAACACGTTTACATGTTAATATTGACTGCAGTCCTTGTTCTTTAACTATTTTAATGGCATGGGGTAATCATAATATGATTGGCATAGACCAGGTCATGGTAATATGTTATTGAACATAGTATACAGCTCATATAGTTCATGCCATAGATTATATATATTTGACATTGACAAGGTCATGGTAATATGTTATTGAAAATGATATACAGCAGATAAAGTTCTTGCCCTAGATTATATATATTTGACATTGACATGGTCAGGGAAAGATGTTAGTTGTCTTGGTAAAAATGCATTAAAACCCAAAAAGGGAAAGAAAATAATCAAGGAACTTGTTTTCTTTAACGAAACTTCCGTTTGTCAGTAACTAAGTGATTGCCAGGCGGGGTAACTGACGATGAAAATTAAACGTTAAACACAACAATAAATTTTGGTGTGGAGTGCGATTCTCGCTGTAATCTCTCATAAGGAGACGTTATTGAACTTTGATTTTAAAATGTTTGCAATTAAGTAGCTATATAGAAAAAAAGGGAATACAATTAAATGACACAATTACTACTATATCACGGGTGTGGCAATATTTTAAAAATAACTTTTTTTTTCCACTGGCACTCTTAGAGCTTATACTTATTCCAGCGAAACGAAAGATGTGAATCAAGCTGTGGTCTATTTCATTGGGCTAGTGCTTATTTTATTATCTTTGGGATATTTAAAAAAAATGATTTTGTTGTATTTTTATGTCTCACTTTGGGTTTCTGTGTGTGTTTTTAAAGTACCTTTTACGAAGCTTTTTTTCTTATGTTTTCAAAAGTGCACATTTAAAACACTCCCTAGGTTTTCTTCTAAAACAATTCATATTTTGCTGAAAATTATGTCTTGACATTGTTATACTTATTTTTAAAAAATATTTATTCATTTTTAATCGCTATTTTCTGATATGGCTTACAAAATGATGAGCGCGGACAGCAGAATTATATTGGGGAAATAAGTGTCAGTTAAGTCTTCGTGTTCCGTGTAAATCGTGGGTCTGTGGGCGGCATTCAACAAATTATTCACTATAACGTTATCAAATAAGTCGAACTGAATAGTTACATCAGACCTAGTGCACACAAAAACTAAGTAAAATAAATGAGGCATTTAATTATAAGCATGAAGCAGAAACAGCCGGGATTGGTGATCTAGTGTTGTATATTTTATTTAATATTTAAATGTAATGAATACGCCTCGTGTATCATGTTCTTTCAAGCACAATCATCATTCAATTATCGTTGGCGGGTCGCATTAAAAGGGGTCGCTGGTCGAAGTTTGATAACCCCTGCACTGAAGATTAAAATGTGTGATATAAGTTAGATTTTAAAATTTAAAAAAAAACAAAATAAACACGTTTTCATTATAAATCCTTTAGCTACGAGACATAGCTACGTATCATTGTGATACGCAGGGGATAAAAATCCAAAAATACTTAATTCTAGGTATGTCTCGTAAAACGTTTTTAATATAATGCGCAACGATCGGGAATATATTTTTAAAAAGTACTGTCAATGTAATGCGCACATCATTGCGCGACATGAAAGGTTGTTGAACATATTACGCACTACAACACTCTATTAAAAAAATCATGTTAAGCCGGGTCCCTTTTGGAACTCAGGACGTGTTAGCGCATTTTCCTATTATGTATCAGTACTTATGTTAGATATCAGCATTATGTAGTTATCATTAATTGTGTTTAGATTTTAGACATATTTTTATGAATTTTCTTGTGTAATGAATATACCTGACATTTGTTTTATTTAAATGTCATTTCTTTACATTTAAAAAAAAATTATTTTCTCTTTAATCTAACTACACAAATGATGACGTAAAACTCTCTAAACTTTTACACATATTCTAATGACGTCAACTAAAAAAAAAACTAATTCTTTTGCACGCTTTCACACCACTCTTCAATGCTTGAAAAAACTATGCATTCGACTTCCGGCAATGGCGGCCGTTCCCTGTGCTAGTGTTACCTCTCGATTCGAAATATTTTTTGGTAGTTTTAACGGGGTTTTTTAACGGATCGAGTAACTGAGCGTTGATGCACAAATGGCAGGTCAGGACATACAAAAAACATATATTCCTCATGGGTCTAGGACTTATGGATGCTGAGATGTTACCTAATTTTATCATCGGCACGAGTCTGCCTGCAAAATTTCAGCTTGCTAAATTACGAAGAAATGCGTTAAAAATCGATCCAAAGTTTTTTCGGCACGCACTGCTCAGAAAGCACAAGTTAATATAAAGGATTTTAAAATAGATGTAGATCTATGTCTTTATGTAGAGATAAAAGCAAAAAACAATCACTACAGTTAACTGACTTAATTTTCTACATTTGAGGAATGGAAAGATGTCCGAAAATACAATTTGGCCGGGTGCACTGAAAGCACAAATTAATATGAAAAATTATGTGTTTTGAACTACGTTTGTAAAAAAGACTTCGTTTTTTTTACATTCTGAGACCATTCAAATGAGCTGAAAATGGGTTTCCACATCATAAGCGTTATTTTAATATTTTTTCAATCCATATTTTGTTTAATTTGAAATAAAAATAGAATTGCGCCAGCCTTAGTCTTAATGTTAAAATGATGTTACCAACATTGAAACATATGCGTTTATTGTTGACACACACACGTGTGACAAGATTAATTATTAAGGGAACATCTTGTTACGTAGTAAACAATATTTGTAACAAAATAATACTGCACGTGAATTGAGAGTGCTATGGGCGTGTAACACTAATAGAGAATAAGAAAAACTGGTCTAGCATTTTTAATTTCATTATATCAACGTTAAGTAGAAAAGTTTCAGGTAAGTTCTTTTGATGGACATGACAAGTGATTATTGATGAAAACGAAGTATGAGATTATTCAATGCGCAATATTTAAAAATAGAGACCGTATACAAAATATGTACATGACCATCTCTATTGATGTGTATACAAATTGCTGAACCCTTCGGCCGCAACAGGAAAGACAGGTCAATTTTACTTTAATCGGTCTCGCTACTTTTATCTTTTTTAAGCTTAAGATACGATGTAAAAAACTTCTAAAGACTCCCACAGCTAATCAGAAAAAAAATCATAAATATATATAATAGCCCAGTGGTGTGGGTTTGTAACGTAACGCATAACGCAAGAGATGTACGACAGTCTACAGCAGTTAGTTTAGTTGAAAAATCGTGTTTTGATGAGCGCTGTAAAAATATTTAATAGGATGACGTCATTGTTTGGTGTGCATCGGTGCGCAAAATACAACACCTATTATTATTAAATACTTTGCGTACATTTCATAAAGTTTAATAATTCGTATTTATCAAAAAAGGACAAGTTAGTTGGTCTTTAAAAAAAAGGTTGGCGCCGTTCATAAACAAAAAACAATTACCAGAAATAAACGGTCTGCGTTATGATTTTTAGTCAAAAACTTTGCTTTAACGGGTTATTTAGTATAACTATAATAGTATTTTTGACGTGATGGTCGGTCGAGACGGCTGTAGGATGGGAGGTAAACATGCCATCTAAATAACGGCGGACCGTTGCTCGTATATATTTAACGTATAATAATCTATACTATGCATACATCGTGGAATTGAATAAACTCGCACCGCGAACCAGATGATTGAAGCAAAAAATAAATCCCACCCCACCCCCAACAGACAGCGTCATTAGATCATTTTCTGGTTATAAGCACGCGCTTCAATAAAGGACATTAACCTTGGGTTTTCTTGAATCAATAAAATTATCATCGTAATGAATGAACTTGGGCATCAATGCACTTATCATTGTGATGAAAGAACTTGGATGTCAATACACTCATTATCAAGCAAACTTAACTTTTATTTATTTTAAAACGCTTTAGTTTTAATATTTAGAAAATATATTTCATTAATTTACTTTTTATGCTAACTGTATAGCACATTTTCAACAAAATATATAATAATAATAATAATAATAATAAAATGATAATTTATATAGCGCTGTATCCCAGCAAGGAGCCAGGCTCACAGCGCTTTACATGGAAACAAAATACATATATAAATAAAAAGAAACATTCATAGCATATTAACTACATAAATGACAATACAGTATACTCAATACATCAGCTACGCTAATCAATTACAGAAATGTGGTTTTATTATTTTTGAAAATAAATTTTAAAAAGATGTTAGTTAAGTGCAGTCTTAAATGACTTAGCAGTGAAAATGCTACGGATGTGTAATGGAAGAGAATTCCATTGTTTGGCTGCACAAAAGGAGAATGACCTTTCGCCAAATGTTTTAGTTCTTATCTTAGGAACACAGAGAATGCGTGTATCCGCAGAGGAGCGTAACTGACGACTTAGTGAGTAGACTGACAAAAGTTCAGTAAGATATGAAGGGCATGAGTCAGAAAAGAATTTGTGACACAGAACGGCCAGTTTGTAATCAATTCGGGCTTGTATAGGTAGCCAATGAAGAGAGATAAGTAGCGGAGTAACATGGTCATGTTTTTTTGCCCTTAGAACTAATCTGGCAGCTGAATTTTGAACTCTCTGTAGTTTTTCAATGCATTGTTTTGGCGCACCTGACAGAAGAGAATTGCAGTAATCCATACGAGCTAGAACAAGAGAACAGACTAGAGTTTTTGTTGCACTATCTGTTAAGTAATGACGAATTGAACTGATTTGACGAATGGCTGTATAGGCAGAGCGACAGATGTGATTGATGAAATTGTTGGTAGACATGTTGTCAGAAATAATGTAGCCAAGATTCCTAGTCGATGTTGTGAACAGTATATCAGAACTAGCCACCTGAATATAATTTGGAAGAATCAAAGTACTGCGGGATTTATTGTTACAGAATAGCAGTGCTTCTGTCTTATTATCATTCAGTTTGAGCTTGCTTAGAGTCATCCAAGACTTTACCTCACCAATGCACTCCTGCATCAATTGGACAGTGACATCAATATTACCATGTTTTCACTCATATTCTCCGCACATGCAGGTAACCCGTCCACACACATACCCCGCAATATCCTGTATCTATAGCCTGTAAAAAAAATTCCTTAGCAATGTGATAATCTTATTGCATAATCTCATGACATTGAATTTTAAAAGTTATGTCTATTTATTATTTTATTGTTAATATTATTCTTAAACATAATTTGATCCATCAGCATCCCTTATTTTAACGCCTACCTTTGATTAATTTAAAAAAACTTCTTTGTAAGCATCTGCAATTTATTTCAATATTAGGGCATCAACATATTCTAAGGACAGATGTAAGTGTAGTAAAATAATAAAAATTAAAGCACACATGTTATCACTCCAAAGTTTTTCGGACTAACACTAGAGTTATCGTTATTTTTTGGGTTCAGCAAAGAAGACAATATGATGCTTTTTTTAAAGCAAAAGGTAGAAGATTGATGTTGATAAGCTGATATAATAGAGAAACTGTTCCAATCCTTAGAATTAATGATCCACAGTCATACCTTTGCTGCGGTAGAAATTGTCGTCATGGCAACCACGCTGGTGACTGCCTAGTTATTGTCTATGATGCGGTAGGTGCTGTCATTGCCCCATTGAATTATTCACAAAGATTGTGAATTCAGTTTGAAAGATTCTCCACATGGGATTAACTTATTCACGTCTGCTTTGACATTTCCATTTCCGGAAGCCTATCTTTTGCTCAGCGTCTTCCGGTCAAGTGTCCAGGGTTTGAACAGGGATCTCGTCCGCCATCTTACTGGTTTGCCCTCAGCCGACTGCCGCGTTTTCCCAGTTCTGAATCGGATGGTCCAGAAGTCACGTGACTCACTGGCCGATTGTTTGTCTCTGCCGTTGGATGGGAGACTCGGGAGATTTCTATTTTCAACGTTATCTGTGTTATTACTAGTTTATTGTATGTTGAAAACTTTGCTTGAATGACATGCCTTCTCTACCTCCATTTGAAATGTTAGTAAACGTTTGTAATGTCAAAGTTCAGTCAACATTTTTCATGCGCACAAACTCTGCTACCATTAGTTATCTAACAGTTAAACCAAAGCCACGTGACTCAGTTACAGCTTACACCTAGCCACGGGACTTAGTTACAGCTTACATCTAGCTATGGGACTCGGTAATAGCTTACACCTAGCTACGTGACTCAGTTACAGCTTAAATCTAGCTACGGGACTCAGTTACAGCTTACACCAAGCTATGGGACTCAGTTAAGGCTTACATCTAGCTATGGGACTCAGTTACAGCTTACACCTAGCCACGGGACTCAGTTACAGCTTACACCTAGCTACGGGACTCAGTAATAGCTTCCACCTAGCTACGGGACTCAGTTACAGTTTACACCTAGCTACGTGACTCAGTTACAGCTTATATCTAGCTACGGGACTATGTTACAGCTTACATCTAGCTACGGGACTCAGTTACAGCTTACATCTAGCTACAGGACTCAGTTACAGCTTACACCTAGCTACGGGACTCAGTTACAGCTTACACCTAGCTACGGGACTCAGTAATAGCTTCCACCTAGCTACGGGACTCAGTTACAGTTTACACCTAGCTACGTGACTCAGTTACAGCTTATATCTAGCTACGGGACTCAGTTACAGCTTACATCTAGCTACGGGACTCAGTTACAGCTTACATCTAGCTACGGGACTCAGTTACAGCTTACACCTAGCTACAGGACTCAGTTACAGCTTACACCTAGCCACGGGACTCAGTTACAGCTTACATCTAGCT
This sequence comes from Radix auricularia, assembly GCA_002072015.1. Taxonomy (NCBI): domain Eukaryota; kingdom Metazoa; phylum Mollusca; class Gastropoda; family Lymnaeidae; genus Radix; species Radix auricularia. The sequence goes on along the minus strand of MUZC01000011.1, from coordinate 1,090,154 downwards.
ACGGGACTCAGTTACAGCTTACACCTAGCTACGGGACTCAGTTACAGCTTACACCTAGCTACGGGAGTCAGTTACAGCTTACACCTAGCTACGGGACTCAGTTACAGCTTACACCTAGCTACGGGACTCAGCAATAGCTTACACCTAGCTACGGGACTCAGTTACAGCTTACACCTAGCTACGGGACTCAGTTAAGGCTTACACCTAGCTACTGTGGCGAGAAAGATGTTGATATGGTTTGACAAGTTGTCTAGGGTTATATTATTTAATCTATTCTATCTCTGCCTACACGAGCATACTTTAGTGATCTCTCACAATACGATGATCAACAAACAAGATAGTGAAATTGTAATAATAATTTATTTTACAATATTTACAGTGAGCGGAAACAAGTTCCGTTATGGCCAAAATTCATCATAAGGCTTAAGCCAATCAATATTATATTTATAGGGTAAATACTTACATTTTTAGGAAGGACTGCCCCGCTCCGTGAACGGTTGGTTCTGCAATTCTGTCCTATGGGCTGCTTCACCTATGGTTCCAGGTGACTTCGGTGATCACGGATTGTGTGAATAGCCGGCTTCTACACAGGTGATGTGTAGGCATCAACCGTTGCGGTTGGCTTCTTGTTGGCTGCTTCACCTATGGTTCCAGGTGACTTCGGTGATCACGGATGGTGTGAATAACCGGCTTCTACAACTCTAAGGTGTAGGCAACAACCTGAGTGGTTGGCTTCAACGTTACACTTGGAATAAGCTGGTAATGATGATTTGTCCTCCCCTGGTCCTGTCGATCAGTGCAGGGTGAGGTAGGGGTTGGATACAAGTCGCGTGGATAGCGGTGAGTCCAGCTCCTGGTCCAATCGTGGGTTGAGGTTCGGATGCAAGTCGCGTGGATAGCGGTGAGTCCAGCTCCTGATCCGGGTATATCGACACTTCGTTAGGACGGTTGCTGTCTGGAGTTCAGGTTATCTCGCAGCACAGTCGGGTGCCTAGAAACCAGAATAGATTCTGGTCACGAATAATTTGTGCCGGCTTTCTCGCATCAAAGAATGGTTAGAGATGTGGTTCAGTGGCTTGAACACTCAAATCGAATAGCACTCCCTTGACGTTTGGGCGGAAGAAAAGACAGATTCTTCTTATTGAAGAGATTTTATACAGGAGTTGATAGCCTCTTTTTCGGGCAGTTCATTGTATATTTAATTATTGACCTTTGGTCCTTGACTCTGCGAGTAGCTCCCCTTGTGTTTTGATGCTTATTCTCGGGCAAATAGCAGTGGGCTCCCAAATTTCGCCACACCTACGTGACTCAGTTAAGGCTTACACCTAGCTACGTGACTCAGTTACAGTTTACACCTAGCTACGGGACTCAGTAATAGCTTACACCTAGCTACAGTCCAAACACACAGTCCAAACACACATATCAAATACACAGTCCAAACACACAGTTCAAACACACAGTCAATATACCCAGTCAAGATACATGTTCAAGATAAACATACATGATATGTATTTAAGTTACCTATACAAAATCAAGGAAACATTCAGCAATCTTTGTGAAATATTTGAGATGATATTGAATTAAATTGTCAAAATTTCAAAAATCATAATTTTGACAATATCGAGCTAATATTCAAGGACACCCATATACATTAACATTTGAGGACATCTGAACTACATTCAGTTTTCCCCTTTGAAGGGAATGACCCCCAACATATTGCAATATTCACTGTTACAAGTATTTTTTTTTTGGATGTTTTTTCTGTAAGCCTTGATTGAATTACTGCTTATTCAGAAGAGGAAAAAATCAATATCTCAGCGAATCGGAGGAAATGTTGTATGATAGATGTTTTGCTTGAAAAAATGTTTTAATCAATTATAATGACTCGTGACAAGAATTTTTAAAAATTGTTTGGTAAGATATTTTTTTCAGTAAATTATTTGTTCATATATTTTCCTTTTTTTTCCCTTAGGAACAAAGAAATTTGTTTCCAACTTTCAAAAATGAATCAATAACAATGTGCTGACGTCAATCACCACAACGTCGACATAGAAATATCTTTACAGGACAAGAGTCTGACTCTCCTAGATACTCTGCTGTTACTCTAACAGTTGAATTACAAAAATAGTCTCAAATATAAGACACTTTGGTTATAATGAAGAGGTCTTTTTTGGTAAAGATGGTTTTAGTTATACTGAAGAGGTCTTTTTTGGTTTTAATAATGTATCAGCCATTTCTATAGTAGAAGCAGGATATAATCATTGATTTAAAATTAGTTGAATGGAAACTACCGAATCAGCATTTTGTCTGATTGGGACAACATCAGGAAAGCTGGCAGATGGGGTGTGCACAGGTCAGGTGCAGACATTGAGCTTTCGCCTCTTTCTGCCTGGAAAGACAACTTGGACAAAAGAGACGACCAGACGTCGCGTGGGCTCGGTCAACCCTTTGGGGAGCTAGGGCCCCAGAAACCAAAACGGCAGCTTTACCCTCGCCCCCAACACCAGCTCCAGCAGAAGCCGAAGCCACACCATCAACAGCACTAGCTCGCACCGGGAAGCACGCACCGTCTGCACCGAAGAGCACCGCCGTTGCTAAGAGTTCGGCTGCTCGTCTGAAAAGCAGGGCAAAACCAGGCGCCAAAGACAAGAACGGGGGGAAAGGCTCAGACGAGAAGGTTGAGTCTGGTGACAGCGAGGACGACATCAGCCTGTTCAGAGACCTTGGCAGGAGCAACTGGTCGAGGCCGATACGGTTCCTCTCGGACATAGTCCAGAAGGTCATGTGGGGACGAAGGACGTTTGGATTAGCTAGAACACAACGTGACGCTAAGAGGGCACAAGTTCAAGGCCGTGTGGTAAGTACAACTTTTAGCAACGGTTTCTTACGTTTGGTTTTATTTTTTACTTATCTTTCTCATATTTCAAATTCTGCATTCGTTATGCAGGGATTCCTTGGGTTTCCAGACTTAGCTGTGTTGCGGCTACGAACGCGCCCCTAACCCCTCTGCCCCTAAATTTTGAGATATACATAGTATTTCAATAATTTTTATTTTAAAAACATAATTTTGATGTAAAACATCGCAAATTATCTAATAAATGAAGCACATTTTCAGTTTAGATTAACATATTGACTGTGATATAAACAGCTCTATTCCACATTATCTGGTCTGTCTTCATATTATAGTAAGTAGTAGGCTTTGAAAGCTATGGGTCCGTATGGCGTCAATTTCCCACGGATCGCTGTAGAATCAGTGTTTCTCAAATTATTTTTCGGATTTATATCTGACTACTGGCCCCTATTAGGGTATTTCTAGTGGAAGATGATATATTTTAAAAAATCAATACTTTGATTCACGGTCAACTGGCTGGGATGTTTGAAAGCTTTGGTATAAATTGAGCTCTACTTACCGGTACTTTATTTGGTTAGAGTTTTCCTTGCCCTCATTTCTGTATTAGTCAAAGATTCATCATGAGTGATTACAACGTGCCATATTTCTGTTACTTTGTCGTTCTATTATGTGTATGCTGACATGCGAGTCCAGGGTACATGGGGTGGGAGGGGAGGGGTTTATGAGGTGGAAGATGGAGGGATTCGTTAGGAAAAGTTGCATCAGAGAGTAGAAGAGCCGAATCAAACTTTTTGTTGGTATGAGTTCAAATCTCAGAACGGGGGTCATTTCGGATAGTCATAGAAAGTTACGTTGAATAAAATGACATGAAACTTAAGTTTGGTTGAATGGTCGAATAGACATTTAGTGGATTTAGATATTATGTCACACACAAGTATGGTAGAGCCTCAGTTGTGTTGTATATACATTGAAATAAAGATACGTAACGCTTGTTTCCCAATGTTGGTAAATCTAGGTGATATAAAGAAGAAAATGTTTTTCAAGCTTTCATAATGCACAACTTGAATTGTCTGACGTCTGATCTTCATGCGAAATATCTGAGGTAGGGCTGTTATCGATTAATTAAAATTTAATCGTTAACTTTTGACAATTTACCGAATAATTCATCGATAATTTTGATTAAAGCTAAAAATATGATTATGACGTCATTAAACTAAAAATTTCAAGGGAAGTAACAAAAACATGCAATTGACAGTTGTTTATTTAAATATAAGAAGTTCAGCATAATGTGAATGAATAAAAATTTTGTTATCGTTAATTTAAAAAAACAACAAAACAATTTATAATTTTTTATCATTTTCCTAATAAAACAGCTTATTTTAGAGTTTACACTTTAATTTTTTTTCAGTGGAGAATTTTGTACGTTAATAAAGAAAAAGTACATGTGTTGTTAATTGTTAATAATTATTTATTCATAAATCGTAATGATTATTTAAAACATTTCCGTTACATTTAATCGCTATTTTATCGATTAAAATAACTTCAATCGATAAATATTTTACCGATTAATCGAGAAATTAATCGATAATTTCCGCAGCCCTAATATGAAGTGCTATTGTATATAACGGACTTATCTGTTATCTGAGGTTTATTTTAAAACAAAGAGAAATTTTCTATGAACGCTATCTTCAAATCTGCAGTGTCCCCATTTTTAATGTCAGATAATGTTGATTTATTTTCTTTGTTTTTGTGATTTGCAAGCAGATGCATCAGTTTTGAAATATTGTATAGCCTCTAATTTGCAATAGAATTTAAACTCTTTGGCTACGAAAAGACAAATTAAATATTGGTCAAAAATTAATAATTTCGAACATTCTAACTATAACTTCTTGCAACATTCTTCTTTGCATCTTTTATTCTACATTCCCTATGGTAAGGCTAACGATAAACTATGTGATGATTGCCACAAATTATTGCTGTACTTTATCAATAGTCTATTCTTACTGAAGTCTAATTTCTTTCAGTTGAAAAAAAAAAACACCCCAAAAATAAAATAAAAATGGTTTGAACTGATGACCTGATTGTCACTGCCAGTTATTAAAGCCATCAAATGAGTTCAACCTTGATTCATGTCTTTTGTGTATGCTACTAAACGATGTTTAAGACGGAAATGAGTCGTTAGATTCGTTAAAAAAAAACATTCAATTCAAAGTCTCACACCTCCTTTTGATTCAAGACTCGCCACCGCCGCCACCAGGAAGGGGGGGGGGGAAAGAACTCAATTCCGGGGCCCCGATGGAAAGGGGGCCCCCGGGCCTCGTCAGCCACGCTTGATTTTTTCATTTTTTTTCTTCCGAGCCCCGTTACAGTTTCGTTACTAATGCGGAAACGCTAATTTTCTTATCACTTAATACATAACATCAAAGCTATATCTTCCAAAAACAATTTTTTTTAAATAGCTGAGCGATTGATCCTTTTATTTAAATTTATTAAATCCAAATTAAATAACTTCCCGCGATCTTTCTTTCCTGTAGTGACGAAGCACATTTGAAAAGAAACTGATATTTTTTTCTTTGTATCCATCACTGAATCTTGGCATTTTGAATACCAGTTTTTAATAATTAAAATGACATTATTTTGTAAGGCCTTAAATTATAACATAAACTAAGTGGACCTCAGGTCTTAATACACGATGAATAAAGCTACAACTTTCAATAAAGTTTATATAGTTTCAAAGAATACTACCATTAAGTGAAAAAAAAAATAAATAATATAAAAAAAATCGGACTCATCAATTTCGTAGTATAACAATTCTCTAATAATATCATACTAGCCTGTCGCCTGTCACAGTATTGTCCGTTGTTAGTGTATGTCTTCGACGCACTACTGAAACTGTATCCTGTAAAGAAGTAATCAGGCACGAGGCAGAGCCCAGTGGGGCCCACACGTAGCCAGTTGTCTGGGGCAACCTGTTGTCTGTGGCCAAACTTTTCTGGCATCGGGGTTGGACTCGTGTCTGAAATATGGAAGATTAAGTTCATATGTTGAACACTTTAAAAGCTCGTTGCCCTTCCGGTTAAAGTAATCACAAATGTTCATGTCTGTAATTCTAAAAAATTATTTCGTTTAATTTCTATTTCATGCGTAATCTCAGTCTGATAGTGAGTAGTAATTTTTTAATATACAATAGAAGCGGAGACAAATTTGAAGAATTTCCGGCTAGGGTTGTCTTATCCTTCAAGCACAGCAGGCAATATGCCTGGGGTATAAGAAACCCGTCTAGGGGTTTACAATGGCCCAAGAAGTATTGAATACATACATTTTTATGTACTTCATGTTAAAAGTACACGTTTATTACCGTCTATAAATCAAAGTATGTTAATGAGCCATTGAACCATATTAATATGTCTTGGTTGGCAAGGCGACGAATTGATGCACCAATCAATTTTCTTGTTTAATTTAGTGATTTATTAATTCACCAACCACTTTCTTGTCAACTGTTGGGCTAATATTGAGACTAGATGTTTCCCATGTCAACTGTTGGGCTTATATTGAACTAGATGTTTCCAATGTCAACTGTTGGGCTTATATTGAACTAGATGTTTCCAATGTCAAGTGTTGGGCTAATATTGACACTAGATGTTCCAGTGTCAAGTGTTGATCTAATATTGAAACTAGATGTTTCCAATGTCAAGTGTTGATCTAATATTGAATCTAGATGTTTCCAATGTCAAGTGTTGATCTAATATTAAACTAGATGTTTCCAATGTCAAGTGTTGATCTAAAATTGAAACTAGATGTTTCCAATGTCAAGTGTTGGGTTAATATTGAAAATAGATGTTTCCAATGTAAAGTGTTGGGCCGATATTAAAACAATTAGAAGTGGCTTTGATGAAAGAATTTATAGAAATGTCAAAGGTGCCAAGGATTTAAATGAAAGAAGTGGTTCTTAATCGATTGCTGGGGGCTGTGTTAGGTGAAGACACAACAGAAAATCTGGTTATTGGATTTTTAAAGAAGCCTTTTCGTTATTTTAGGTATTATAAAGGTAAATGTTTGTATTCTAGTGGTAAATGTTTGTATTATAATGGTAAATGTTTGTATTATAATGGTAAATGTTTGTATTATAGTGGTAAACGTTTGCTTTATAGGGATAAAAGTTCGTAGTATAGTGGCATTATAGTGTTAATTGCTGGTGATGAATTTTGTATTGTAGCGGTACAGGTAGTATTATAGTAGGACAAGTTTGTATTGTAGTGGTACAGGTAGTATTATAGCGGTACAAGTGTATATTCTAGCGGTACATGTAGTATTATAGCGGTACAAGTTTGTACTGTAGCGGTACAGGTTGTATTATAGCGGTACAAGTTTGTACCCCGTCTGTATCACTGACATAAGTCAATCGTTAATACTCCCGTCTTGAAGACAAATAGATGAACCAATTAGCTTTATGGACGCGCAAATCTTGATAATTCTTTGATATCGAGCAAAATAGCTAAAAATAGCCCAATATCGTGATCCTCTGGAACTATCAGGATTTGAATGGTGAAAAGTCCGGCACGCATTAACTGTCTATAATGTGGGACTTGGTACAATCAGCTGTCATAAACTGTTTGTCTTGGTACAATCAGCTGTCATAAACTGTTTGTGTTGGTACAATCAGCTGTCAGAAACTGTTTTTGTTGGTACAATCAGCTGTCATAAAATGTTTGTGTTGGTACAATCAGCTGTCATAAACTGTTTGTGTTGGTACAATCATCTGTCAGAAACTGTTTGTCTTGGTACAATCAGCTGTCAGAAACTGTTTTCGTTGGTACAATCAGCTGTCATAAAATGTTTGTGTTGGTACAATCAGCTGTCATAAACTGTTTGTGTTGGTACAATCATCTGTCAGAAACTGTTTGTCTTGGTACAATCAGCTGTCAGAAACTGTTTGTCTTGGTACAAACTAACAGATATGAGGACCTGAACTTGTCAGTGTACATACGTAAACACATCAGAGGTTATATTTTTTGTCTTTTATTTTGCCTAAATGTCCACTCTTTTTAGCTCGTTATAATTGTTGAAAAAAAAGACAAGAAAAAGTTTGACTTATTGGTAATTATTGACCATTATATTGTATTTTGATGCTGTTGCTCAGTAACTTGATATTTCATTACATGACCTGGTAACCACCTGCCTCCTTTGATGTCTGTATTTGTCTAAGAAATTGCTGCTCATCTATAAAAGTGTGTCAACTCAAACGACAAGGTCCTAACCTGTGAACAATATCTTTGAGGTTTGATGGGAGTTATAAATGGGATTTAATATTATTCTAAGAACTTTCTCTTGCCCCCCTCCCCACCACCCTCGATTCTAGCCCATCACCCCAACTCACCAACATGTGTGATTTCGTCATATTCAGCTGGCCCTCCATCTTCTCCTAACTACAACCCCTCTCACCTTCTCAGCCCAACCCCTCTCACCTTCTCAGCCCAGCCCTTCCCCTTGACACAAATCATCATCAAGTCGTCAACACCTCTCCAAGGCAACAAATCCTAATGGACCTGAAGATGCCATCTTGTAATCAGAATTTTTAGAAAGTCCGCGAAAGACCGCAGTTCGTCAAAGAGTTTTATATTTCTGGGGAAAAAAAAACAGATTAAAAAATATATTAAAATTAGGAAATTAATGATTTCAGAATATTTATAGATTTGGTTTTTTTGTAACGCTAATGCTTTCTTTATTTTGTTAAATCGTGTTAGTAAACCAAGGGCCGTGGGCCATTATCGGGCCGACCTCATTAGTTTATGATAACCTTCTATATTTATTTTCAAGAATTCCATTTGGTTGTAAAATAGCGTAAAAAGAACCGTTAAAATTACGTTAGTAAAATAGGAATCTCAAAGTATTCGTCGTAAATAGTCGTCAGTATATTGCTCATTGTACAAAGGAAAACAGTCTTCAGTGTAAAACTCATCAACAGACATTGAGTGTCAAATCTCTGCAATATTTTAATCTCTAGAACAAATAGATTTAATTTTAAACGTCTTTTACTTTCATAGTTCAAATACCAATATTTAATTTAGCAGACATTAACTGTTTATTTTTCTTCCATGATTGTAAATGATAAGCTAACAAACTTTGTCTAAATAGTTAAGTTAGTTATTCATTTCTGAAACTTTTAGTTACAAATTTCTTCTTTTCGTGGTCAACTAACTTGGAGAATGTATTGAATGAAACAACTACGTCAACTTGTCACAACTTCACAACTGATTGAATATAATCTAGATTATAGATTACAGAACAAGGGTGACCGGACCGCGGCTCCTGTGTGTTCACATGGCGGCTCGCGTACATTTATAAAAGATAGGTTACAAGGATTACTGGAAGAGAGGATCTCTAAGCCATGTTTAATGACCCTAAGTGCTTCAAAACTGCTATCTATAATTTTAAAAATATTTTAAAATTTTGCCCTCAGTGAGTACAGTTTCGGCTCCCTCCCCCCCCCCCCCCCCCCCCCCCCCCATATCTAAACTATCAATTGATTTAATCTAATCTAGAAACTCAATAGATTCAATGTTCAAAGTAACGTCTGAAACATGGCGACAGGAAAACAAACACCGGTTTTACTTGTAGTTTCATGTACACTTTCTGATCATAAATACAGCCCTTATTGCAAAAAAGTTTGCAGAATCCCAGATGGTAAAATAGCCTCTCATTATTAAGGGCGACAAGACATGTGTGTCTCCTAATATTGGGGGTAGACGAGACAAGTGTGTCTCTTAATATTGGGGGTAGACGAGACAAGTGTGTCTCTTAATATTGGGGGTAGACGAGTCTCTTAATATTGGGGGTAGACGAGACAAGTGTGTCTCTTAATATTGGGGGTAGACGAGACAAGTGTGTCTCCTAATATTGGGGGTAGACGAGACAAGTGTGTCTCTTAATATTGGGGGTAGACGAGACAAGTGTGTCTCTTATTATTGGGCCCAGACAAGACCCGTGTGTCTCTTATTGTTGGGGCCAGACAAGACCTGTGTGTCTCTTATTGTTAGGGCCAGACAAGACCTGCGTGTCTCTTCTTATTGGGGCCAGACAAGACCTGTGTGTCTCTTATTATTGGGGCCAGACAAGACCTGTGTGTCTCTTATTATTGGGGCCAGACAAGACCTGTGTTTCTCTTATTATTGGGGCCAGACAAGACCTGTGTTTCTCTTATTATTGGGGCCAGACAAGACCTGTGTTTCTCTTTTTATTAGGGTCAGACAAGACAAGTGTGTCTCTTATTATTGGGGGCAGACAAGACCTGTGTGTCTCTTATTATTAGGGGTAGACAAGACCTGTGTGTCTCTTATTATTAGGGGCAGACAAGACCTGTGTGTGTCTTATTATTGGGGCCAGACAAGACAAGTGTGTCTCTTATTATTGGAGTTTTATATAAATTGATATGTAGGGGAAAAAAAGTCTTCGCAGAATCCGTGATAGAAAAATGTGTCTATGTGTGTATGGAGAGGTTGGGGTTGTGAAGGCATAGTTTCTAAGCACTGTAGTACATTACACTATTGATGGGGGAAAAATGGGACAATCTGTAGTACATTTAACTATTGATGGGGGTAAAATGGGACAATGTGTAACACATTTAACTATTGATGGAGTTACAATGGGACAATCTGTAACACTGTAAACTGTCGGCTAATGCCTTGTAATTTAGGCCATGGGAGAATGTCAATGACAAGGATTGAAGGAGAATGTCAATGACAAGGATTGAAGGAGAATGTCAATGACAAGGATTGAAGGATAAAATTTTGTCTAGTTAGGTACCCATTCAGAGCTGGCTGACACGGAGACTCCTCAGGTATCGGGAACAAATCCTCACTATCGCGTGGATTCGAACTCATGACCATCGGTTTGACAGTCGAGTGCGCTACCACCGCGTCCCACCGATGTTAAATTAAGTCGGAAATTAATGGAATTTCGAAATAAAATCAGTGACAGAAGGGAACCTAGAGTTTATAAGAATTCTTTATTAGAAGAGCTCAAACTGTAGTTTATTAGAAGCTCTGGGTCTGTAGTTTATTAGAAGGTCATTGTCTGTAGTTTATTAGAAGGTCATTGTCTGTAGTTTATTAGAAGGTCAGTGTCTGTAGTTTATTAAAAGGTCAGTGTCTGTAGTTTATAAGAAGGTCAGTGTCTGTAGTTTATTAGAAGGTCAGTGTCTGTAGTTTATTAGAAGGTCATTGTCTGTAGTTTATAAGAAGGTCAGTGTCTGTAGTTTATTAGAAGGTCAGTGTCTGTAGTTTATTAGAAGGTCAGTGTCTGTAGTTTATTAGAAGGTCAGTGTCTGTAGTTAATTAGAAGTACAGTGTCTGTAGTTTATTAGAAGCTCTGTGTCTGTAGTTTATTAGAAGGTCAGTGTCTGTAGTTTATTAGAAGGTCAGTGTCTGTAGTTTATTAAAAGGTCAGTGTCTGTAGTTTATTAGAAGCTCTGTGTCTGTAGTTTATTAGAAGCTCTCATCAATGTATCTGGCATTGAATATATTTGAACCAAGACTGTATCTACAGTTATGTAATGTTATCTAATTGCCTGGACCTAACCGTTTCATCAGTCGCAGATTTTAAGTTGATGTCTGGCCAAGAACGTGAGCAGGTTTTATTATAATTAAGCAAAGGTGGACATATGGTTTATCTGAAACAATTTAGTACAATTTAATTTTTTGGGGGAAGCGGGGAAAGCGGGCGTGTAGATGTGAAATGGGACACTGTGTAGTACATTACACTATTGAGGGGGGTAAAATGGGACAATGTGTAGTACATTACACTATTGAGGGGGGTAAAATGGAACAATGTGTAGCACATTTCACTATTGATGGGGGTAAAATGGGGCATTGTGTAGTACATTACACTATTGAGGGGGGTAAAAAAGGACAATCTGTAACACATTTAACTATCGATGGAGGTAAAAAGGGACAATCTGTAACACATTTCACTATTGATGGAGGTAAAAAGGGACAATCTGTAACACATTTAACTATCGATGGAGGTAAAGAGGGACAATCTGTAACACATCTTACTAACAAGAACAAATTGATGGGGATAACATGGGACAGTCTGTAGCACATAAACTAATAAGATGGTAATATAACAAGAACGTCTGTAGCACATAAACTAATAAGATGATGATAAAACAAGACAGTTTGTTGCACATAAACTAATAAGATGGTAATAAAACAGGACTGTCTGTTGCACATAAACTAATAAGATGGTAATAAAACAGAACTGTTTGTTGCACATAAACTAATAAGATGGTAATAAAACAAGACAGTCTGTAGCACATAAACTAATAAGATGGTAATAAAACAAGACAGTCTGTAGCACATAAACTAATAAGATGGTAATAAAACAGGACAGTCTGTAGCACATAAACTAATAAGATGGTAATAAAACAAGACCATCTGTAGCATATAAACTAATAAGATGGTAATAAAACAGGACAGTCTGTAGCACATAAACTAATAAGATGGTAATAAAACAAGACCATCTGTAGCACATAAACTAATAAGATGGTAATAAAACAGGACAGTCTGTTGCACATTGATAAGACAAATATAATGAACAAAGAACAGACATTGATCGATGGAGAAAATCACGTCTTCGGGGTGAGAAGGGGAGACAAAAATAGAAGCGTGCAAAACTTTGAGAAATCTACTTAACAGTGTCAATACTGCACACTTGATAGTGGCCTGGGGCGGTGAAGGTGGGTGCTGATGTTGGGGAAGGGGAGTGTATGTCAGGAAAGTATCAAGGCTGATATAACCTGTCATATGTAAGTAACATTGCTGATATGAACTGTCATATGTATGTAACATGGCTGATATAACCTGTCATATGTAAGTAACATGGCTGATATAAACTGTCATATGTAAGTAACATGGCTGATATGAACTGTCATATGTAAGTAACATGGCTGATATGAACTGTCATATGTAAGTAACATGGCTGATATAAACTGTCATATGTAAGTAACATGGCTGATATAAACTGTCATATGTAAGTAACATGGCTGATATGAACTGTCATATACAAGTAGCACGGCTGATATATACTGTCATAAGTAAGTAACATGGCTGATATATACTGTCATATACAAGTAACATTGCTGATATGAACTGTCATATGTAAGTAACATTGCTGATATGAACTGTCATATGTAAGTAACATTGCTGATATGAATTGTCATATGTAAGTAACATGGCTGATATAACCTGTCATATGTAAGTAACATGGCTGATATGAACTGTCCTATGTAAGTAACATTGCTGATATAAACGGTCATTGAAATATATGATATAAGTCTTACTTATCTTTTATGGTTACTAATGTAAGTCTTTATTTCTATTTGTTCACATATCTAATATAAGTCTTTATTTCTATTTGTTCACATATCTGATATAAGTCTTTATTTCTATTTGTTCACATATCTGATATAAGTCTTTATTTCTTTTTGTTCACATATCTGATATAAGTCTTTATTTTTATATGTCCAACTCCGTTTGTCGAAAAGTAAACAAAAATTATTTTCAATTTGTTTCATGAAAACCTTTGACGATTATTTGCTTCAATAAAATAAAAAAATATCTTTGTTTAGAGTTGTGCCACCTTTTCTTCCCTAACATTACTAACAGATCATGTCAGATACACGTACTGGCACTATTGACACAATAGATCATGTCAGATACACGTGCTGGCACTATTGACACAATAGATCATGTCAGATACACGTACTGGCACTATTGACACAATAGATCATTCAGATACACGTACTGGCACTATTGACACAATAGATCATGTCAGATACACATACTGGCACTATTGACACAACAGATCATGTCAGATACACGTACTGGCACTATTGACACAACAGATCATGCCAGATACACGTACTGGCACTATTTACACAATAGATCATGTCAGATACACGTACTGGCACTATTTACACAATAGATCATGTCAGATACACGTGCTGGCACTATTGACACAACAGATCATGTCAGATACATGTACTGGCACTATTTACACAATAGATCATGTCAGATACACGTACTGGCACTATTGACACAAAAATCATTATTCAATTATCAAAGAAGTTGACACAAAGCTCAACTCAAAGTAATAGCTGAAATATAAAAACCCGGAAAAAAACACAAGTTTTTTTTACTATAAATCCTTTTATCTACGAGACATAATTATAAGCATGTTTATTATAAAACGCAGGGCACAACAATCAGAAAATATCTAATCCTAGTTAGATTGTATTGTACGTCTCGTAAATCGTGTTTGATAAAATGATCGTGAATATATTTTAAAAAAGTAATGTCAATGTAATGCGCACCTCATTGCGTGACATGAAAGGTTGTTGAACAGAATGTGCACCACAACACTCTATCTCAAAAACTAACGTGATACATAGACATAAATAAATAATGTAAAAACTCAACTATTCAATTACAGCACATTCGATTTATCTTAATCTTTGATACCTAATTTTTATCATCGGCACGAGTCAGCCTGCAAAATTTCAACTCGCTAGCTTACGAGGAAAGGGGTTAAAATCGATCCAAAGTTTTTTCGGCACCCAATGCTCAGAAAGCACAAGTTAATATAAATGATTTAATAAATAAAATAATTTAAAAACTCAATATATAAAATTACAGTACATTCAATTTATCAGAAACGTTGATACCTAATTTTTATAATCGGCACGAGTCTGCCAGCAAAATTTCAGCTAGCTAGCTTACGAGAAAATGGGTTAAAATCGATCCGAAGTTTTTTTGGCACGCACGTCTCAGAAAGCACAAGATAATAAAAAAATCATGTTAAGCCTGGTACCTATTGGAATTCAGGACGTGTTAGCGCATTTTCGTATTATGTATCAGTACTTATGTTAGATATCAGAATTATGTAGTTATCAGTAATTGTGTTTAGATTTTAGATATATATTTTATGAATTTTCTTGTGTAATGAATATACCTGACATTTTTTCTATTTAAAAGTCATTTCTTTACACTTAAAAAAAATTATTTTCTCTCTAATCCAACTACAAGTCACCACAAATGATGACGTAAAACTCTCTTAACTTTTACACATATTCTAATGACGTCAACTAAAAAAAAAAAAAAAACTAATTCTTTTGCACCCTTTCACACCACTCTTCAATGCTTGAAGAATTATGCATTCGACTTCCGGCAATGGCGACCGTTCCTTGCGTTAGTGTTACCTCTCGATTCGAAATATTTTTTGGTAGTTTTAACGGGGTTTTTAAACGGATCGAGTAACTGAGTGTTGATGCACAAATGGCAGGTCAGGGCATGCAAAAAACGGTGGTCGGACACTTCGACCCCGGACGATTCGACGCCGGATGGTTCGACGCTGCCAGTTCGACGCCAGGACGTTTCGACGCCAGGTCGTTTCGACCCCGGTCGGTTGGACCCCGGACGGTTCTACCCCGGACGATTCGACCCCGGTCGTTTCGACCCCGGACACTTCGACCCCAGGACGTTTCGACCCTAGGGTGTTTCGACCCCGGACGATTCGACCCCTTTCTCTTTAAGGCGTGAAATGTTTTGGTTTTTAAAAATCCATTTTTAATCCTTTTTTTAATTAAAAAATAATTAGTTTAAGTTTAATAGTATCTCTTTAAAAATAAAAACAGTATGAAATAGTTATTTTTAACGTTTATTTAAAATGATA
>MUZC01000011.1:1048715-1062211 GCA_002072015.1 Radix auricularia | reverse complement strand
CCTACCCCTACTCCACACACACCCTACCCCTACTCCACGCACACCCTACCCCTACTACACACAAATCTTACCCCTACTACACACAAATCTTACCCCTACTACACACAAATCTTACCCCTACTACACACAAATCTTACCCCTACTCCACACACATCTTACCCCTACTCCACACACATCCTACCCCTACTCCACACACATCTTACCCCTTACTCCACACACACCCTACCCCTACTCCACACACATCTTACCCCTTACTCCACACACATCGTACCCCTACTCCACACACATCTTACCCCTACTCCACACACATCGTACCCCTAGTCCACACACACCCTACCCCTGCTCCACACACATCTTACCCCTTACTCCACACACACCCTACCCCTACTCCACACACATCTTACCCCTACTCCACACACATCTTACCCCTACTCCACACACACGCTACCCTTACTCCACACACATCTTACCCCTACTCCACACACATCTTACCCCTACTCCACACACACGCTACCCTTACTCCACACACATCGTACCCCTACTCCACACACACCCTACCCCTACTCCACACATATCGTACCCCTACTCCACACACACCCTACCCCTACTCCACACACACCCTACCCCTACTCCACACACACGCTACCCCTACTCCACACACACCCTACCCCTACTCCACACACAACGTTGGACCATTCAGACACATCGTACCCCTACTCCACACACATCGTACGTACCCCCAATCAACACACAAAGTAGCCCCTCATCTACCACCTAAAATCATCGATGACTACAATACCATTCACGCCACAAGTCCAGCATTTAATCAATGTTTAAACTCTCAACGCCTTCTGAAACTATGACCCCCAGCTGTCGACCTTTGAACTGCGGAGCATCTGAATCAACAACAAATACGACCCATCATTCACTTGACCTAAATCAAAACAACACCTTCTCTAGTAAGACATCGGCTGTAGTAATCATTCATCGAAACGGTTGAGCTGTAACTTTGACAGCCTCGTCTCGAACACCGTTATGCTGCCACTGTCCATGTGTGTTACGTCAACATGTTATGTCATGCACGCCTACATTCTTGTCTGTTACGTCAACATGTTAAGTCAGGCACGCCTACTTTTTTGTCTGTTGAGTCAACATGTTATGTCAGGCACGCCTACTTTGTCTGTTACGCCTGAATTTTTTTTAGCAGACACGACCACAGTTATCACTTGCACATCAACAGTTGCTATCGGACACGCCTACAATGGTATATGTCGTGTTTACATTTCATAAAAAATACACGACCTTAAATTGTACTTAAATATCTACAATAGATAGAAAATGCTCTTACACTGACTACAGTGATGTCAAACATTCTTATATTCTATATGAGACACGCCTACAGTGACTACAGTGATGTCAAACATTCTTATATTCTATATCAGAAACGCCTACAGTTACTACAGTGATGTCAAACATTCTTATATTTTATATCAGACACGCCTACAGTGACTACAGTGATGTCTACAGTGATGTCAAACATTCTTATATTTTATATCAGACACGCCTACAGTGACTACAGTGATGTCAAACATTCCTATATTCTATATCAGACACGCTTACAGTTACTACAGTGATGTCAAACATTCTTATATTCTATATCAGACACGCCTACAGTGACTACAGTGATGTCAAACATTCCTATATTCTATATCAGACACACCTAAATTGACTACATTGATGTAAAATATTCTTGGATACTTTGGATTTCTCCGCAGCTAAGTTCCTTCATTTTTCATACGTTGTTGTAAAATAAAAGAAAACGAATTGGCATGAAGTTCTTGTTCGAATGTTTGACATTATTCAATTTAGGTTTTTTAGTTCACAGAGAGGAGAATACTGTTGCAAATAATGATGCAAATTTTAGAACCACGAAATTCGCTTGAAGTATACTATCGAGAAGTCCGATAACTTTTCAAAGATTTCATTGAAGCAAATTTGAATCTGCATACGACATATAGGAAATGATTTCAAACAAATGATGTTTTTAAAATAATGGACCGCAGAGTGTTAATAATTCTTCGTGGCTAGAAAGTATACATGAATTAAATAAGGACGCAAGCACATAAAATCTCAACATCGTATATCTCTCAAACAGTTGATTAATTCTAATTCATTTACACGATGCTCCAACTGAAACGAACTCTCAAACTATTTTAGTACACTAGAACGTTGCTGTATATGTTTTAACATGTCTATACACCGTTTGAAATATCTAATTGCTTCTACACGCAAGGGATTAAACAGACTTCAGGATAAAAAATAGTGTATACGAGCCGATCCACATCGTAGCTTACGCCGCTAATGATTTAGTGACGGGTGACATTTTATGAAAGTAATTGTTGAGGAGCGTGTGAGACTAGTTTTCTGCCACTGAGAACAAACATTTTTAAAAATTAAAAAACTAATGGCTTAGCTGGACCTTGAAACTACGACCTTCCGCGTGTTAGGTGAATTTAATAACCACTACAATACGAAATACATGCTATTCTGTTATAAAAGAACTAAGTAACTGACCTCAATTGAACACATTGTTGGCTTGGTCTCGATGACTTCCCACCCTCTGCACTAGCTTTTCTTGCAAACTGATTGGTCGGCAGGGCTGCAAGATAGCTCGGTGTCCGGCAAGGTTGAACCATGAAGAGAATAATATGTATAGATACCATTGAGTGATTTTTAGGTTATTTTGAAATCTATAGAAAAACTGACAGAGGCAGACGAAAAGCTCAACACACGAACAGATGCAGGAACTTTGTTGGATACAATTAAATCTAATTATTTTTGACATTAAGTAAACGTGTACCTTACAAAACTTTTCACAAACTTATAGTGCTAAAATTGATTATAGAAGATACTCACAGAGAAACCAATACAATATTTGATGCTTTGACATTTGCTTAAATGGATGTGCAGACTTCATCCTTTTAAATGGACCTTCCCATCCAAGAACGAGAGAACAAATATTTGGTGATTGAAGCGAAAATATATCTTTGTTATGTAGACAAAAAGTTAAGAAGATAGTTGTATTCTTCATAAGATAAGATTATTGAAAAAGTTATTAGGAGGATTCGGCAGTTATATGAAATTAGGAAAAATAGATATCATTTTCATACATCAGCCAAGCTACTGCACTTTGAAATTTGGCCTCAAAATTAGATCTCTAAAAATATCTCACATGACATTGGAAAGCAAGGAAAATTTTACCTCAAAGGTTAAATAAAAATTAATTCAGGACTAGTTGTTGTATTCAAATTTATTATTATTTAGGCTCAAAATTACCCAGGCTAAAATAAAATAATTAAATCGGATGTTGCTTACAACTGTCTTAAGCTGCGCAAGGTTTTAAAGTAGTTTCTCTAAAAATAAAGCTAATGAACAATTAATTACGCTAAATGATGAATACACCAAGAATTACTAATTTTTAGCTTTTATTTGCTTTTTGCGTGACATGACTGACAACCTTGGTACATGAAAGGTTTTGATATGGAAAAAAAAACACCAGAAGACTTCAATTTCATTCAAGAAATGAAAGCTTCTCTGTTCATTTATGACATAAAAAAGGTGTATTGTGTCCTTATTAATACTCCCTAGTAAAAACTCGACTTTGTTTATAGTTATGCATAGTTGTTTTTTCCGGGGGGAGGGGGCTGCAAATTTGTGTTCTGCCCCGGGCGGCCCATAGCCACGCTACGCCTCTGGTTTGAAATCTGTATCCAAACCTCAATACTAAACAAGCGATCTCACCAAAAATTCCTAAATCACGTTCTTACCCGTATTAATGTGTGCATGAAATCAAGTTGCATCAGGTATCTTAATGTTATAGGGTTCTTCATTTCTAAAACCGGAAAACGTCGTTGCTCATTTCGTAGTGTTCTTTTTTTAGATTACATTTTAGCGGAACAAAGTTTTGAGGCATAAATACAGTCAAATATTCTCAAAATTATTAGCTTAGTAAAATTACGAAATTGTTTTTCATTTTGCAAGACCCTTAAGCTCTCTTAAATTTACGAAGAATTAAAAATTCGCTGATAAGATCCATCACTCTCAATATACCTACATTCACGTATTGAGTCATATCTTTCATTATTTTTAATGAATTTGCCCTTACAGAAGATAAATTTAGAAATAATTCTTCTATTAATAGATTTCCGCCATATTATGAACATCCCTATGGTTCCTTTCACAAATGCTGCCACTACCAAACTGTCGAATACAAACGTAACTATTTATCCCAAAATCATTTCTCCATCCCTCCCCCAAGCTATCACATCAGTTCATCAGAATGACTCAAAATAACCATTGGTCTCCACTTCCTGTCTCCACATCTCCCCCCCCCCCCAACTTCCACGTATGATGTAAAAACAGCTACTGCGACGGTCGTACCGAAAACTCGATCATTGTGCTCTCCCTTTACAGCGGAAACGTGTTAGAAATAAAAATTTGGCCCTAGAGCTGAGAGCCGTTGGAATAAAAGTAGTGGACCTTGAGTTAAGAGCTGTTATAAGATAAAATATAGTTGACCTTTAGCTGTTATAAGATAAAATGGTGGACCTTGAGCTGTTATAAGATAAAATGGTGGACCTTGAGTTACGAGCTGTTATAAAGATAAAATGGTGGACCTTGAGTAACGAGCTGTTATAAGATAAAATGGTGGAACGTCAGCTGTTATAAGATAAAATGGTGGACCTTGAGTTACGAGCTGTTATAAAGATAAAATGGTGGACCTTGAATTACGAGCTGTTATAAGATAAAATGGTGGACCTTGAGCTGTTATAAGATAAAATGGTGGACCTTGAGTTACGAGCTGTTATAAAGATAAAATGGTGGAACGTCAGCTGTTATAAGATAAAATGGTGGAACGTCAGCTGTTATAAGATAAAATGGTGGACCTTGAGTTACGAGCTGTTATAAAGATAAATGGTGGACCTTGAGTTACGAGCTGTTATAAAGATAAAATGGTGGACCTTGAGTTACGAGCTGTTATAAGATAAAATGGTGGAACGTCAGCTGTTATAAGATAAAATGGTGGACCTTGAGTTACGAGCTGTTATAAAGATAAAATGGTGGACCTTGAAATACGAGCTGTTATAAGATAAAATGGTGGACCTTGAGCTGTTATAAGATAAAATGGTGGACCTTGAGTTACGAGCTGTTATAAGATAAAATAGTGGACCTTGAGTTACGAGCTGTTATAAGATAAAATGGTGGAACGTCAGCTGTTATAAGATAAAATGGTGGAACTTGAGCTGTTATAAGTTAAAATGGTGAACTTTGAGTTAAGAGTTGTTACAATATTAAATGGTGAACTTTAAGCTAATGGCGTTTACAATATGAAATGGTGAACTTTGAGTTAAGAGTTGTTACAATATTAAATGTTAAACTTTGAGTTAAGAGTTGTTACAATATTAAATGGTGAACTTTGAGTTAAAAGCTGTTTTTAGATAAAACTGTTGACCTTAAGCTAAGACCTCTTACAATATAAAATGTTTACCTTAAGCTAAAACCTGTTACAATATCTGAGTGATGGTAGGGGAAAGGACACTCTCAAGTGAAGTGTAGCTCATTTTATAACCCACTAACTTACTACATTTCTTACTTCATTTTCCCTAAATCATAACAACGAGAAAATTGGTATAACCATGGATCGTCGGTGCATAGATGTATGTGGAATAAAGGTCATTTCTATTTCAACAGTCAACAATAATAATAATAATAATAATAATTAATAAAAATGATAATTTATATAGCGCTGTATCCCAGCAAGGAGCCAGGCTCACAGTCACAGCGCTTTACATGAAAATAACAATACATATATGTTTTATTGGTACCTAAGGGGTGCAGTGGTTTGCTGGAAATGATTTTGCACATATATGTTATGAACGTTACGTTGTTTGTTGTAATAAATGGTAAGAGGGGCAGGGGGATATGTTAGGATATGAGGAATGAGAGTATGGGATATTATGAGGAAGTGTGAATTGTGAATGTCTTGTTTGTGAATGTCTTGAATGTCTTATTTGTGAAGGCCGAGATTGTGAATGTCTTGTTTGCGAATGTCTTGTTTGTGAATGTCTTGTTTGGGAATGTCTTGAATGTCTTGCTTGTGAACGCTGAGTTTGTGAGTGTCTTGTTTGTGAATGCCGTATTTGTGAATGTCTTGTTTGTACATGTCTTGTTTGTGAATGTCTTGTTTTTGAATGCCGTGTTTGTGAATGTCTTGTTTTTGAATGCCGTGTTTGTGAATGTCTTGTTTTTTAGTGCCGTGTTTGTGAATGTCTTGTTTGGGAATGTCTTGAATGTCTTGCTTGTGAACGCTGAGTTTGTGAGTGTCTTGTTTGTGAATGCCGTATTTGTGAATGTCTTGTTTGTGAATGCCGTGTTTGTGAATGCCGTGTTTGTGAATGCCGTGTTTGTGAATGTCTTGTTTGTGAATGTCTTGTTTGTGAATGTCTTGTTTTTGAATGCCGTGTTTGTGAATGTCTTGTTTGTGAGTGTCTTGTTTGTGAATGCCGTGTTTGTGTATGTCTTGTTTTTTAGTGCCGTGTTTGTGAATGCCGTGTTTGTGAATGTCTTGTTTGTGAATGTCTTGTTTGTGAATGTCTTGTTTGTGAATGCCGTGTTTGTGAATGTCTTGTTTGTGAATGTCTTGTTTGTGAATGTCTTGTTTGTGAATGTCTTGTTTGTGAATGCCGTATTTGTGTATTCTTGTTTTTTAGTGCCGTGTTTGTGAATGTCATTTTTCTTTCAGTGATTATTAAGCAATTTTTTTAAAACCCCGAACGCCTTTCTTAGTTTGTTTCTTGAGTTGGTACATAGGGGCTGATTTCATTTTTATATAGATTACCACATGCTTAATGCCTCAAGATTGCCGAATCTTCTCGATGAGGGAAGGGGTGGGTAGGGTAAATAGGATATTCTGTTCAAAGACGTTTTTCTGTAACAACTCTTGTCTCACAGTTGTTAATTTAACAGTCTGAAGATTTCATTTTTCTTCCTTTTCCATTCATTTCTACAAGTGCTGAGATTACCAAGCTTGAAATCACTTCAGCTTTCATAGGGCGGGCTGATATTTGCAGCGGCGTAGCGTGGGTTTGTGCCGCCCGGGGAAGAAACCAAATTTGCCGCCACACCCACCCCCCCCCCTCGAAAAAATATGTAAACGCTGTAACTAAAATAATAATAATAATTGAAAAGTAATAATATTTTTACGTAAAAAGGACAGCCTTCGTTTCCTTTACTAAAATTAAAGTTGTATGTTTTTCCCCATGGCTCAATCTTTCATGTATCAATGGTTTCAGCCATGACCCGCTCGGTAGCCAACATATAGCTATAGATTAGAGTTGATTAGACAATCTTGGTTTGTTCGTAATTGATCGTCATTAATTTATCACTAAAATAATTTTAAAGAAGCCTTTTTATAACTTGCATCACATAACGACAATTGAAGTAGAGGTCGAATTAATTAAAAAATTTCAGGCAGGGTAACTTCAAACCTTAATATTTTATAGTTTTACATAAGTCACCTGGACGTGATTTCTTTATTCCCCTTCTATTCATGAGGTTAAAATATTCTTTGCCTGAATATGATAATGTCATGTGGGATATTTTGACAACTCTTATTTGAAGAGAAAATTTCAAATTCCAGTAGATTAACTAGAGTAAGAAAACCACGTCTGTTTTATAAATTCCATTTAACTGCCAAAGCCTCACACAAATTTATACGATAGTCTCATCTTATGAAGAAACCCAATTTTTCCGTAACTGTTATACACATAGCATGGATACATACATATTGTCATCGAACACCAAAGGTGTGCACATTTGTTCTTTGATTGGAAGTAACGATAGAAATGATGAGGTCTCCACATACAATTTTATTAAATGTCAAAGCATCCATTCTATTAGTTTCTCTGTGAGTAGCCACCGTCAAAAAACTGTTTTTGAGCACTATGCGTTTGTATAAAAAGAAAAAGATCTTATCTATATAAGATAAACAGACGCTCCTTTTATGCAGAAGATAATTGCGTCCACAGACCATGAGAGATGATCTGTTGGCAAGTGATGCAGCGGTCACAGGCCACGGCTATGGGGGTTCCACGCATTACACCAGCCGCCTAACTATTGTCTAGTTAGGTACCCATTCAGAGCTGGGAGACTCGGGGACTCCTCAGGCCCGGGAACAAATCCTCGCCTTCGCGTGGATTCGAACTCGTGACCATCGGTATGACAGTCGAGCGCGCTACCTCTCTACCACCACGTCCCACCAAAAGATTTCATTGTGACTAGCAAACCGCCTATGTCTGTTCATGTGTTGAGATTTTTGTATGAATTTTTCAGTTCTTCTCTAGCTTACAAGGAAACCTCAAAAGTGCCCTATGATATATTCAATATTTTGTATCATGGAGTCTAAATTCCTTGCTTGTAGACGCAATCAGGTATTTCCAACAGTGTATGCAGTATGGACCTGGGAAACCTGCTTAACAACGCTCTAGAGGACAAAAATAAAAGGAGAATACGTTGGTATAATGTTAACAATTTAGGCTTCTGTTCTAACAAATTTGACACATTTTATGTTTTTGTTGAACTCGTGTATACGTTCCAGCCATTAAGAAGTATTAACGCACTGCCTGTGCAGTATTTTATTTTAAGATCATTATTTATTCAAAATTATTTCAGAATTGTCGTAGGCAGATTCACTTTTGCCTGAATGAAATCTTACAAAGATGCTCCAGCGTCTACTTTAAATTTTCAATCCTTACACATCAAACAGCTGGAATTGTTTGATCCTTATGTCAAACATGATCAGCTATCAAATACAACGGATCAAGTATTGTTATTGAAGAAAGACGATATTCAGAAACTGTATCTTGTAAAATTGATATGAGCTAAGTTTAATTTTAGATGACAAGTTTTTTACCCTCTTCCCACTGTGTTCTCGAAGAGCTCGAATCTACTTTGTAAGTGAATGTATCAGTTCAAGAATATTGCCTTTATTTCCAACATTATTGACCTCTCTGTCAACTCAAAATGCCACACTCTGTTTTGCTGTTATCCAAATTCTGATGTCTTTCATTAGCAAAAAAATCTTTGGTAATGTTTAGTACTTATTTATAAGTGGCTAGTTTTGTATTTATGTGTGCTAAGTTTTAATTCCACTATATAAACAATGTTTACATTATTTCCAAAAGACATCAAAATTAAAATAAGCCATATAAAGACGACAACAATTATTTTCCAGTCCTTCACTTAAGTTTCAAACTTGAAACAATTATATATACCAGCATTGATAATGATAAATATGCAATTATAAAATCCTAATGAAAATAGAAGTAACTTTAATCAGAGGGACTTATTGTGAAGATATAAGGAAGCCTAAGCCAATAACACTCAGGAATCAGAGTCTTCGTTAATGAAATCTTACAATGAATTGGATCAAATCATTCATGGCTAACAACATATTCATTCGTAATTAGAAGCAAGAGCGATTCAAAGCTAAAAAACTTCTCATTATATTATATATTTATGTCATATTGGCGTAACTAGAAAAAACAAAAAAATCATGTTAAGTCTGGTCCCTATTGGAACTCAGGACGTGTTAGCGCATTTTCGTATTATGTATCAGTACTTATGTTAGATATCAGCATTATGTAGTTATCAGTAATTAAGTTTAGATTTTAGACATATTTTTATGAATTTTCTTGTGTAATGAATATACCTGACTTTTTTTAAAAAAATAATTTCTTTACATTTTAAAAAGTTTTATTTTCTCTTTAATCTAACTACAAGTCACCACAAATGATGACGTAAAACTCTCTAAACTTTTACACATATTCTAGTGACGTCAACTAAAAAAAAAACTAATTCTTTTGCACGCTTTGCACCACTCTTCAATGCTTGAAAAACTATGCATTCGACTTCCGGCAATGGCGGCCGTTCCCTGCGCTAGTGTTACCTCTCGATTCGAAATATTTTTTGGTAGTTTTAACGGGTTTTTTTTTAAAGGATCGAGTAACTGAGTGTTGATGCACAAATGGCAGGTCAGGACATACAAAAAACATATATACCTCATGGTTCTAGGACTTATGGATGCTGAGATCAAGGGTGATGACAGACGGACGGACGGACGGACGGACAAAACGGGTGCAATAGCGCATTCGACTTCTCGAAAATGCGCTAAAAACACAGTGATGAAGATAAAACTTATTCTGCTTATTAATAGTTGTTTGCGGGAGGCGAGGCGAGTTTTTAGACAAAAAGTGTAAAACTGTCGTACGCAGGAACAGGCTGTCAGTGTACTTATAATGGCTTTAAGAGAGTCAACTCACTCCTTACAGAATGTACGTTAGTTTAACAATTTGAAATGATGAAAGTCGTGAGAGAAATAGTTCGGACAGGAATTTGGTTTGGGAAAACGTTTGCGTTCTGCTATATGACTATTTAGAAGTATTCAATTAATGTTAGTTAGTAACCTGACTATTTCTAACAATAATAAATACGGACAGACAGACACACCAGGAGACGGAAAACACTTTTATATTTCATTAGAACGTGAGAGCCATCAAGAACTGAACAGGTTTTCATTCTCAACGGTCCCGTTTGGGTTAAGTGTCCGGGACAAATTTTGGGGGAAATGGATTTTTGACAGTGCAGCGCCACTTCATTTGAGCTCTTATTTGTAAGGGTCTCGTGGTGGATCAACGCGAGATATTGAAAGATGTTTTGTAAACGTCTGGAGAATGTGTTTACACACGAGAAACTGTCGAGAGAATTTTTTCCCCGAGAATTTTGCGTCTTGACGAAACAGAAAAAAAATGATTTAACGGAATCCCTGTTTAGAAGAAGATAAAAAATAAATGGAAATAAAAAAAATAAAAACTGCAAGCTTTTCCCTTTTTTGTGAGTGCCTATCTAGTCCTATAATCTATAAATTATAGATAACTATAATCCATTCTACCGGGCTGCCATTTTAGGTTTTCAATCCTTTTTCTCGTTTTCCTTGAGTTTATTTTCCCGTCATATTTAAGAACCAGACTTGTGTATGTTCATTTTATGTTCTACTGTTCAGCAAATAATGATAACTTTATAGTTAATTATTCAAACTTTGGAAAAAGTAAACAACTTCCTCAGTAATTTTTATCTCAACTAACCTGACGAGCGAGTATTCACTACCATTAATTATAGTGGAGTTCAACAGAATTGTACAAGTGTGACTTGCAAATGAAGATCTCCGAGCGGGGGCAGAGAATATCACGAAAGAAAATGAAAACTTCACAGCTTAAGACATTTTTCAAAGGATTTGCCATCATATGTCAAACGGTTTTCAAGTTGTCTTTGGAATTAAGTGAGTCTGTTAAATTGCTCTGAAGGAAACAATTAATTAGTTAAAATATTTATTCAATTTTAGTTGGATTTCATTGAGTAATATGTTTGTTGAATAGGGCGTGGTAATATATCATGAAAATTGAATGGAAAATTAACCACAGAGTGTTATTATACCAACACTAAAGTAATACTAACACTCTGTGGTTAATGTTCCATTCTACTTTAAAAGGGGGTCTAAAAATTTGGGGGCTGAATGAGGATTAGGACACATTACTTGCTGGTCAAATGGGCTTAATGAAAAAATACCTTGCGGATCGACTGGTGCTTATGACACATTGCAGTAGGTTTGAATGAAAACAATGACACAGAACAGTAGGCTCAAATAAGGTCAAGGACACACACCTGTAGGTTAAAATAAGTTATTGATTAAACAACAATGGTATCGTTTGGGGCCTAGGACACACAATAGTCGCTTAAAATAACGCTACGGACACAAAACAGTGCGATTGAATGGGGCCTAGGACAAAAAACAGTGCGATTGAATTGGGCCTAGGACAAAACACAGTGCAATTGAATGGGGCCTAGGACAAAAAAACAGTAGATTTGAATAGGTAAGGGACACAAAACAGTAGAGTCGAATAGGTATAAGACACAAAACAGTAGAGTTCAATAGGCCTATGACACAAAACAGTAGAGTTCAATAGGCCTATGACACTAAACAGTAGAGTTCAATAGGCCTAAGACACAAAACAGTAGAGTTCAATAGGCCTATGACACTAAACAGTAGAGTTCAATAGGCCTAAGACACAAAACAGTAGAATTCAATAGGCCTAAGATACAAAACAGTAGAGTTCAATAGGCCTAAGACACAAAACAGTAGAGTCGAATAGTGCATAATAAAAAAGGCCGTTATTGGGTCTAGTGGATCCTAGGTCAGGGTCATGAGGTCAAGAATAAAAAATCAATAAACAAAACTCTATTAAAGAATTTTTTTTTCCCAATGGTTGGAGCTGGTCCGTTGTAACGTTTAGTATGTTGACACAGGGATGGATTTAGGCTTGATAAAAGCTTGCTTCAGCTATATGGGATATTTGTCTCTATATACCTCACATTTTCTATGTTAATGCCTAATAAGATTTTCGGTTACAATCGAATTACAGGTGAGAAATAAATTGATCGAGAAATTATAAAAGTTAAACCTTACCTTAAAATTATTATAGATATTAAGAAACGTTTAAAATACAAACTTGTATTAGCCAGAGTTAAGACACTAATTAAATCATCAAATAATAATCTACGTAGTTTGTCACTTTCGTTGCACAAGATACTCAGAGAACATAGTCTTAGCAGAGGCGTCACTAGGATTGGTGTCACCCGGGGCTGTAGCTCATGGTGTAACCCGGGGCGGTAGCTCATGGTGTCACCCGGGGCGGTAGCTCATGGTGTCACCCCCAAATTATTTAATCCATAGAACTCCTATGTGTTTTCCAGTTCCAAATAACGGGAATATATAGAATTTTATGGTCTGGTGTCACTCCCTTGATGGTGTCACCCTGAGCGGCCCGCCACCTCCGAATTCCCCTAGCGACGCCACTGAGTCTTAGGGCATTGTTGTTCTAAAGTCATTTTTAAAAATTCTCTCCAGCTGAGATAAGATCTTTCTCAAGAGCTATTTGCAACCACGATACTAAACAATCGCAAAATTTAAATATACGTTAGGGAATGCTGTTTGGACATGATCTTTAAATATTGTCCCATAAAAATCCTGATGTGTAACACTATCATGTTCCTTTCCCCATATGTGTTGAACTAAGTCTAACATACTGATGAAAATTCTTGACATGTCGACATGTTCAGTATAAGTTTGGCATACAACCTGACTCCTTCACGAAGTTTAGCCTACAACCTGACAAGTTTGGCCTACAACCTGACAAGTTTGGCCTACAACCTTACAGGTTTGTCCTACAACCTGACAAGTTTGGCCTACAACCTGACAAGTTTGGCCTACAACCTGACAAGTTTGGCCTACAACCTGACAAGTTTGGCCTACAACCTGACAAGTTTGGCCTACAACCTGACAAGTTTGGCCTACAACCTGACAAGTTTGGCCTACAACCTGA
>MUZC01000011.1:1026057-1048594 GCA_002072015.1 Radix auricularia | reverse complement strand
TTACACACAAGTAGTGCAAGTAAAGCCATCCTTAATCTTAAATATCCTCATAGAGAAGACTATCCAAGTTTGGCCTACAACCTGACAAGTTTGTCCTACAACCTGACAAGTTTGGCCTCCAACCTGACAAGTTTGGCCTACAACCTGACAAGTTTGGCCTACAACCTGACAAGTTTGGCCTACAACCTGACAAGTTTGTCCTACAACCTGACAAGTTTGGCCTACAACCTGACAAGTTTGGCCTACAATCTGACAAGTTTGGCCTACAACCTGACAAGTTGGGCCTACAACCTGACAAGTTTTGCCTACAACCTGACAAGTTTGTCCTACAACCTGACAAGTTTGGCCTACAACCTGACAAGTTTGGCCTACAACCTGACAAGTTTGGCCTACAACCTGACAAGTTTTGCCTACAACCTTACAATATTAGTCTTATGAAATTCATCCAACAAGTAGCTCTACAAAAATCCTAGTAACCTGAATTCAAACTCCTCCATTTTATTAAAAAATGTTTATGTTTCACAATCTCTGTAATATAAATATGAAGCTAAAACAATTCAGAAATTATTCCCTAATGAATATCCAGTATCGTCCTGGTGGCTACTGAATTAATCGGTAACACCCAGTAACCGGTTGACGGTAAGTAAACCCAAGACACAACAACTTTTTGTTAGACGCGCTGAAATTAAGTGAAAAGATAGTGACATCTCAGACATGCGCATGGAAACAAATATTGAGTGAAGAGATTGTGACATCTCAGACATGCGCATTGAAACAAATATTGAGTGAAGAGATTGGGACATCTCAGACATGCGCATTGAAACAAATATTGAGTGAAGAGATTGGGACATCTCGGACATGTGCATTGAAACAAATATTGAGTGAAGAGATTGGGACATCTCGGACATGCGCATTGAAACAAATATTGAGTGAAGAGATTGGGACACCTCGGACATGCGCATTGAAACAAATATTCCTCAAATCATTCAAATACTTAGCACTTACTTTTGGGATCCCCTTGAAAGTGTGTGTTTGGGGGGGGGGGCTATAGCTTGTGTAGATTTCACTTTAAACCATCAACTATGTTCAATAATGTACGACAAAAATGCCTGAAAAACAAAAGCATTCACTCGACTTTCATCTTACCTGAAGTATGACAGAGGCTCCTTCTTAAGATTGTTGCGCCCTAAGCTATTTGAGGGGTTTTCGTACTTTTACAATTCCCACGTTACTAAATAAACGAGTTATAAATCGATGACACATAATGATTATGAGCTCGGTTTCTGAACAAATATTTCTTAAAAAATATTGACTCATGACTACTTACAATAGAGTAAGATCATTATTACTGTCAGTTAGCTCATTACTACTGTCAGTTAACTCATTACTACCTACAGTTAGCTCATTACTACTCTCTGTCAGCTCATTACTACCTACAGTCAGCTCATTACTACTGTCAGTTAGCTCATTACTACTGTCAGTTAGCTCATTACTACTGTCAGTTAGCTCATTACTACTGTCAGTTAGCTCATTACTTCTGTCAGTCAGCTCATTACTACTGTCAGTTAGCTCATTACTACTGTCAGTTAGCTCATTACTACTGTCAGTTAGCTCATTACTACTGTCAGTTAGCTCATTACTACCTACAGTTAGCTCATTACTACTGTCAGCTCATTACTACTGTCAGTTAGCTCATTGCTATTGTCAGTTAGCTCATTACTACTCTCTGTCAGCTCATTACTACCTACAGTCAGCTCATTACTACTCTCTGTCAGCTCATTACTACCTACAGTCAGCTCATTACTACTGTCAGTTAGCTCATTACTACTGTCAGTTAGCTCATTACTACTGTCAGTTAGCTCATTACTACTGTCAGTTAGCTCATTACTACTCTCTGTCAGCTCATTACTATTCTCTGTCAGCTCATTACTACCTACAGTCAGCTCATTACTACTGTCAGTTAGCTCATTACTACTGTCAGTTAGCTCATTACTACTGTCAGTTAGCTTATTACTACTGTCAGTCAACTCAACAAGAGTTTTTGTTTCCTCATTACTATTGTCAAGTACCAAAATGAGGGGTGAGACTGCAATCAGGCTTATAAAAAATTAAATGGAAAAGACGTAAACAAGGTAAGGGTTAATCTGACAGGTCGTAACAAAACAGTGAACGTTTCGGCAAAGAGCATTTTTCAAGGGACATACACTACAAAAATAAAACGAATATAAAAAATAAAAAGTAAAAATTAGAAACATAGCCGCGGGGAAATCCAAAGAATCGAAGAAAGTAAAGCCGAGAGATGACAGAGAGAGAGAGAGTCTACATAGGAAAGGAGAGAGTGGGTGGGGTAAAACGCCTAGGTGGTCAAAGCAAACACAACATTCATCCCATGTGGGGTGAGTGTGCCGTGATTTTCTACTAATCTGTTAAAGACTGACCCTCCCGGTTGTGTTTGTGCACAAGACCATTGCTGTGGCTGCCAGGTCCTTGACGCCCATATGGTTGCGTCCATTGAAGCGTCGGGAGACGGGATACTGTTATACTCTTGTATAGTCGCCCGAATGTGTTCAGACATGCGGCACAAAAATGACCTCCCCGTCTCTGCTATGTATGTCAAAGGGCAACGCTTACACACAAGTAGTGCAAGTAAAGCCATCCTTAATCTTAAATATCCTCATAGAGAAGACTATCCGGTTAGTTTGTACGCACGTACAGTGACAAAAAGTGTCCCGTCTCCCGACACTTCATCACTACTGTCAGTTAGCTCATTACTACTGGCAGTCAGTTCATTTCTACTGCCTTCTCATTTGTCAGAGATTTGAGAGGATTAACGTCGTAGCTTTTAGGGGGCAGTCTTTAGCGTTGGCGAGTGGCGCAATCTGGCAAAGCTGCCAGGTAGGATTCCAATCATCATAGGAATATGGGGTAG
The DNA here is from genome assembly GCA_002072015.1 of Radix auricularia. Lineage (NCBI taxonomy): Eukaryota > Metazoa > Mollusca > Gastropoda > Lymnaeidae > Radix > Radix auricularia. Next base: position 1,045,665 of record MUZC01000011.1, on the reverse strand, counting down.
GGACCCAGTACGATAATCTTACCTACAATAGAACATGGCATGCATAAAAGTGGCAAACTTCTTCAAACTGCTTCTAAGAAACGTTCGTTAACTTTTAACTTTTATTTACAGAGTATTTGTATAAATCAATGACTTCGAATTGGCAAAGTTTACAAGTCAACGAAATCTGGAACCAAAGAATGTCTCAATCCTACAAAGATCTGAAAATCTCTATTAAAAATGCATCTTTACGACACCAATATAAAGGTGTGTGGGGGGCGTGGTGAATTGAGGTTGATATTTTCATTGGTCACATGAAAAAACTCTTTGAAACACTGGAAAAGAATGTTCTCCATCAAGCTATTCTCTAAAAAAAAAGCTTTCCCCGCAGAACTTGCTCCTTTAACTTATTTTGTTTCCCTAAATATTCAAATTCAGTTCATCCATGTGTAGCCTGAATGTTGGCCACAAAATGATAATTTTGACAGCCAAGTAGAATCTGACAGCTGCTGATGAGCTCTTATCTTTTTTCTGTAAGATTTTTTTTTAATTTGTATAAGGCATTCATAGAATAGAGAATCCACTTCTTTAAGAAGGCTAAACTTGACGGCTATCAGGTGCATGTCCTCGGAGGAAGTTAACAAGAGAAACGTCTGAATTCAGTAAACAAAAAACAACCAAAAAAATCAAAGTTTTTCTGACGGAGTGTTGGCTGATGTATGATGCAGTGTATGAGCAGAGCCCCGCAAGGAAATCTCGTACTGTCGCCTCATGCACTGGTATATTACTGATCTATCTATCTATCTATCTATCTATCTATCTATCTATCTATCTATCTATCTATCTATCTATCTATCTATCTATCTATCTATCTGTCTGTCTGTCTGTCTGTCTGTCTGTCTGTCTGTCTGTCTGTCCGTCCGTCCGTCCATCCGTCCGTCTGTCTGTCTGTCTGTCTGTCTGTCTGTCCGTCTGTCTGTCTGTCTGTCTGTCCGTCTGTCCGTCTGTCTGTCTGTCTATCTATCTGTCCATCCGTCCGTCCGTCCGTCCGTCTGTCTGTCTATCTGTCCGTCCGTCTGTCTGTCTGTCTGTCCGTCCATCCGTCTGTCTGTCCGTCCGTCCGTCTGTCTGTTGGCTGTCTGTCTGTCTTTCAGTCTGTCTGTCTAACAGCTCAGTTGGGGTTTTTATGTGTGTATGTTTGTATGTTTCACTGTTCAACTCACTGTTACCAAATAGTACACGGGGACCAATTTTTAAGCATCGCTCAATTTAACCTGCAGATGGTTTTAGTACAGTTTTTGTAATCATCAATTTTGCATGAAAGGTAACAAAGAATTATTATCAAATTACGGTGCGCACATTGTGTACGCATCTTAAATTGAGCTGTGCGGTACAAAGCAGTGGCTTCTGAAAAATCCTTTAGATCTATATTATTTCGTGGTGTCTGCTTGATTGCTTGCTTGCTTGAATGCCAAAAAAACTTTGGATCGAATTTTAACCCACTTCCTCGTATGGTAGCGAGCTGAAATTTTTCATGTAGACGCGTGTCGATGAAAAAAATTTAGGTATAAAAATTTCAGATCGATCTCATGTACTGTAATTAAATAAATGATTGTTTTACATTGTCTCTACCTATCAGTGTCGCGGTGCGTATTATATTGAACGACATTTGCTAATACTTTCTTGTTGCGCTGTGCGGTATGTTTTATATTGACGATACTTTTAAATATATATTCTCGATCTGTAAATGTAAATGCTATTAATTGCTAATCAGTCTCGCGAAGCGCACTAAGTTAAACCTGTTTTTATATCCTTTTCCCATGATGAAATCGAACTTTACATGAAGATAACACTACATATATTAATTAAATAAACATTCATATCATACTGATTACATAAATTTAGATTTTCAACAACAACTTTCTGAAAGGGACAAAATGGAACAATATATATAATAATAGTGTTTTAATGTATTTTAATTTTGGGCTCTTTTTATTAATTCATTTGATTTCTTTTTCAAGTTCAATTAGCGTATGAAATACTACATGCGTTTTTATTCCAAAAGCAATCTCTTATTGCTATTGATCTATATATACATATATATATATATTTGGTATGTTTCTATGCAGGTTTTTTAAATTGAAATAATACCCTATTGAATTTTTTGTTTAGGTTTATTGCGTTCTAAATAATACGAACAATTATCTCATAATTAGAAAAGTTCATTTATCCATATTTATATTTCTTACCAACTATAATTTGTTTAAATGCTGTAACTTAAATTTAAAATACAAAGTCAACAATCTTTCACACGACTTACAGCATAAAGCTTGTTTAAATCAAAATACACTAACTGTCCACACATAAACACGTTATTGTCCACACATAAACACGTGATTGTCGACACATGAACACGTGACTGTCCACACGTAAAAACGTGACTGTCCACACATAAACACGTCACTGTCCACACATGAACACGTGACTGTCCACACGTAAACACGTGATTGTCCACACATAAACACGTCACTGTCCACACATGAACACGTGATTGTTCACACATAAACACGTGATTGTCCACACATAAACACGTGACTGTCCACACATAAACACGTGATTGTCCACACATAAACACGTCACTGTCCACACATGAACACGTGACTGTCCACACGTAAACACGTTACTGTCCACACATAAACACGTGACTGTCCACACGTGAACACGTCACTGTCCACACATGAACACGTGACTGTCCACACATAAACACGTGACTGTCCACACGTGAACACGTCACTGTCCACACGTGAACACGTGACTGTCCACACATGAACACGTGACTGTCCACACATGAACACGTCCACACATAAACACGTGACTGTCCACACGTGAACACGTCACTGTCCACACATAAACACGTCACTGTCCACATATAAACACGTGACTGTCCACACGTCAACACGTGACTGTCCACACATAAACACGTGACTGTCCACACATGAACACGTGACTGTCCACACATAAACACGTGACTGTCCACACATAAACACGTGACTTTTCACACATGAACACGTGACTGTCCACACATGTAAATCGATGTAACTCACAGCCCCTGATTCACTCAAACACCCAGATAGTTTCTGCTCCTCTGTTTGGCCACCAGCTTTAATGAAATAATTACACAAGATAACACGTTTTTATGGACTGGTTCTGGGACACAGAATTCCATTACAAATTTTTTATACACCGTGACAGCTGATGGTTTCTTTCTTTTCAACCTCTTTCCCTTATTTTTTCACAAGTCCAGTTTGCGGCTAAAGAGGAAGTCGGGCTCTCTTTAATTCTCGCGTTGTCGGACGAGATCCGCGCTAAGAACGAGACTCGTTTCTGATGCACGAATTGAAATTGTGTGTCTCGAGAACGTGGTGGGAGAAGGAGTTAAAATTGAGAGAGATCCATTTATCTGACGGACCTGTCATGTTTTAATCTTCTTAGACAAGGGCGATGTATTGGCGAGATTCGCGTGGTGTGGGCGGAAGTCAATGACCTAATTAATGTGGGTTTTTATGTTTATCTTCGGAATGCGTGCCTTAAGGCTTGCAATAAAAATAAAATGGGAAGATATCGCAGCGTCTATTGAAGTCTCTACAAAGAGATAATGAGACAATTATTGTATAACTATTGAGAGTTTAGGATTTAATTTGATCAATGCAAGGGTGGCGTGTCTAAAGCCATTAAGAGAAGAAACCGGGGAAAATTGAACGGTAGGGGGCTAACAACCCAGGTAGTAAATTTATAAATATAAGTACAGGTAGGTGTAAGTACATGATAGGTGTAGGTACATGATAGGTGTAGGTACATGATAGGTGTAGGTACATGATAGGTGTAAGTACATGATAGGTGTAGGTACATGATAGGTGTAGGTACATGATAGGTGTAAGTACATGATAGGTGTATGTACATGATATGTGTAAGTACATGATAGGTGTAAGTACATGATAGGTGTAAGTACATGATAGGTGTAAGTACATGATAGGTGTAAGTACATGATAGGTATAAGTACAGGTAGTTGTAAGTACATGATAGGTGCAAGTACAGGTAGGTGTAAGTACAGGTAGGTGTAAGTACATGATAGATGTAAGTACAGGTTAAGTATATGATAGGTGTAAGTACAAGTAGGTGTAAGTACAGGTAGGTGTAAGTCTAGGAAGATGTAAGTACAGGTAGGTGTAAGTACAGGTAGGTGTAAGTACAGGTAGGTGTAAGTACATGAAAGATGTAAGTACAGGAAGATGTAAGTACAGGAAGATGTAAGTACAGGTAGGTGTAAGTACAGGTAGGTGTAAGTACAGGAATATGGAAGTATAGGAAGATGTAAGTACAGGTAGGTGTAAAGTACAGGAAGATGTAAGTATAGGAAGATGTAAGTACAGGAAGATGTAAGTACAAGGAGGTCCAAGTACAGGACAGCTAGGACAGAACTGTGTCACAGATATAAACATCGTAAAAAACGTAGTCGGATAGCATAGCAGTTTACGAGCGGGGATTAATCGAGACTGTGGTCAGAGTGTTAAAGAGCTGAAGTAATGAAATAAAGAAATAACCTTGTTGAGCGACCTGTTGTCCACTGATATCATAAATACGAGTGTCAGAAGGCCAAGGATGAATAACTACATATTTATTTTTTGTACTGCTTACTTTAACAAACCATTGGATTACTTAATCCTTATTGCTCATTTGATCTATGTTCATTTTGAAAAATATTAATGTTTCACCGGCCGACGGATTTGCGAATTAGTTTCATGTATTATCCCACTTATACTGGAGTTGCATTACGGTGAATCCTGTAGGACAGGATCCTGTAATTGTAATACAGTATATTGTGGTACCTCGAGTTACGAAATTCATCTGTTCCGGGTCGGCTTTCCTAACATGGATTTTTCGTATCTCGAACTAATTTTAAATATATTTTTTAATGCGACACACCAAAGGAAAAATAATAATAATTTTAAAAAAATTAAAGTATGGAACACCATTGAAATTCAAAGTAAGATTCTTCAATCCCTTAAAAGTAAACATTGTAAATCAAACAAATAATAATGACACAATGAAAGTTAATGGAAATACCTGGAAAAAGAGTATGTCCACAAATGTACCTTTCGAGTGAGGCGATGTGGCGAAGTGTCGAAGAAGGTGGTATGGTAGGAGAACGAATGACCATAACATTCCGGCATAACGTACGAAACACTTCACTTAATCGAAAGTAATACGTTTATTTAAGTATAAACTTTACATCAATAATTTCTAAATAAACACATTTCGTACACTCTACCATTAACATACATAACTTAACACTTAAACTTGTGTCAAATTTAAAATTTGCTAATTAAATTTTAACACTAAACTTATCAATCCTTACCTAAACAATCGTACCCTTAGCCTAACCATTCTTGCCTTTTGCTTAACCACTCGTACCTCTAACACACAACTCGCACCTCTATCCTAACCACTTGTCCCTGAAACCTAACCACTGACATCTCTAACCAAACCATTTCACCTCTAAACTAACCACATCACCTCTAAACCAACCACGTCATCTCTAGCCCGACCACTCGCACATCTAACACTCTAGAGCTCAAAAGTCGCCACAAAATTGATTTTAAGAATTTTAGTGATAAGAAGTTTTGGTGAAAATTTAAAGGGAAATGACTCCTTCGCTTAGCATGTACATTGTTTTGTTGATTACTTCCCTTACTCTCACTATAAATAACTAAGACAGGAGGTAAGTGTATTTCCTTGTCATATTTTTCAAGTGAACTCTGTTTTGTTGTAAAATAAATGTTTATGAGTACTTGAAATGAGCAGAAGAAGAAAAATATTTTTTTTTCCAATATCATTTATATAAGTTTAAAATCTATGAATTTATTATTTAAATGTTAGATAAATAAATTTTAATTCAATCCATGCCGGTCATCATGAAAGATTTTTTGTTTAAAGTTTTCGAAAAAAAAACGTGCAATGATGTTTTGTCCTTAAACTTTTTTAAAAGGATTAATTCCTGTGTAACGTTAGACAGTACGAGAATTACGATAATCTGATCTGAATACAAATTGCATCGAAAGTGAAATGGTCATTTCGGGATCAGGCGTGTGGTCACGTGTCTAAGTTATGGCTTGTACCAAACTATAACTGAACCCTAATGGATTTAAGTGACACAGGATAATATACGTAGACCAGACAATGGGGAGGGGGGCTGAGATGCCTGTAATACAATACCAACAGACGGCGCCCTTTACCAAGAAAGATTTTATTGGACCTCTGGGTCATTGACTGGCGGTGCATTCCGTGCGGTGAGATTAGACCCAAGGGAGGATAATCCTGAAAATGTCCGTTTTGTCTTGGGAGGGATTACCGGACATGGAAGAAAATCCAGGAAATTGGAATTATAGATTACAGAGGTTTGGTCACATGAGGAAGCACTTGGGTGGGGTGGGTGTCGTATAGTTGGGTGAGATAAAGAGAAAACACTTGGGTGGGATGGGTGTCGTATAGTAGGGTGAGAGAAAGAGAAAACAAATGGGTGGGATGGGTGTCGTATAGTAGGGTGAGATAAAGAGAAAACACATGGGTGGGGTGGGTGTCGTATAGTTCGGTGAGATAAAGAGAAAACACATGGGAAAGAGAAAACACATGGGTGGGGTGGGTGTCGTATAGTTCGGTGAGATAAAGAGAAAACACATGGGTGGGGTGGGTGTCGTATAGTTGGGCGAGATAAAGAGAAAACACTTGGGTGGGGCGGGTGTCGTATAGTTGGGCGAGATAAAGAGAAAACACTTGGGTGGGGCGGGTGTCGTAAAGTTCGGCGAGATAAAGAGAAAACAAATAGGTGGGTTGGGTGTCGTATAGTTGGGCGAGATAAAGAGAAAACACATGGGTGGGATGGGTGTCGCATAGTTCGGCGAGATAAAGAGAACACACATAGGTGGGGTGGGTGTCGCATAGTTCGGCGAGATAAAGAGAAGACACATGGGTGGGGTGGGTGTCGCATAGTTCGGTGAGATAAAGAGAAAACACATGGGTGGGGTGGGTGTCGTATAGTTCGGCGAGATAAAGAGAAAACACATGGGTGGGGTGGGTGTCGCATAGTTCGGTGAGATAAAGAGAAAACACATGGGTGGGGTGGGTGTCGTATAGTTTGGTGAGATAAAGAGAAAACAAATAGGTGGGGTGGGTGTCGTATAGTTCGGTGAGATAAAGAGAATTTACATGGGTGGGGTGGGTTTCGTATAGTTCGGCGAGATAAAGAGAAAACACATGGGTAGGGTGGGTGTCGTATAGTTCGGCGAGATAAAGAGAAAACACATGGGTGGGGTGGGTGTCGTATAGTTCGGCGAGATAAAGAGAAAACACATGGGTGGGGCGGGTGTCGTATAGTTCGGTGAGATAAAGAGAAAACAAATAGGTGGGGTGGGTGTCGTATAGTTGGGTGAGATAAAGAGAATTTACATGGGTGGAGTGGCTGTCGTTTAGTTGGGCGAGATAAAGAGAAAACACTTGGTGTAGTGAACTCCAATGAGTTTAGATTTTAGACTAAGAGAAATCACGTAGGAGAAGTGGTGTAATGTGGCTAGATGAAGACAAAGGGAAGAAAGAAGTAATTGTACATCAGTTAGTCCTACTAAAATATAGGAAAAAATAAGATAGCAACAAATATTTCTAATTTATATGTGTTTGTGTATGATACACATATATATATACTAGCAGATCCGTCGTGCGTTGCAACGATCTTAGTAAAAAGAAATAAATTCAAAAAAAAAATAAATGATTTTTGTTTTGTTTTACAAACAATTATACCAGAAACCTGGCCAGGAAGGAATGGGCATTAGCAGCTCAATGCCACAGCAGCTCAATGCCCAAGTGTATTTTTTGTGGTCTATCAAATGTGTATGTACAAAGTCTGTTCACATCCATCCATATTACAAGTCGTTACCGCTTAAAGAAATTTTATGTATCATATATAAAGAAAAAAGACATTAAGTTTGAAAGAAACGAACTTTAGAATACCAGTTAATATCATCTGTATCTTAAGATTTATTTGTCAATATTTTTTTTAATGTTGTATAAAATCATAATGGGAATAAGGTCTTAAAGGGTTTTGGAAAAAATATTTTGGGACCTAAGCCCCGAAGGAATGAAGATTACAAGCTCAATGCTCTAGATCTGTAGCGTGTTAATATGGGCTATCAAGTTTGTATGTAACAAGTTTGGTTAAGATCAATTCATTTACCAAGTAGCTGACTCTAAAACTAATTTTATAGAGCTCATATTATAAAAAAAGACATTTTGGAGCCCCGGCCACCCCCCTCCCAGAGTGTCAATGTTCAACATTTGTTTTTAAACAAAACCAATGTCCTTATGTCTCATGGTGCACGGGTGAATGGTTTAGACTGCTATTAAGGACAAACTTACATACTTTATATATATATATACAGAGAGAGAGAGAGAGAGAATGAGAGGGAGAGCAGAGAGATTGAAAAGTATCGAAGTCTTGGCCATCTATTGTAAGTCCCCCCCTCCCCAACGCCCACACCATGAGGACCAGGTTTTTTGCCCCCATTCTGAGACTAAGATGGTCACTATCTCAGTCTAGCGGCTACTAGTCTTTAATATTTTAGCTTCCTCTCAAATTATTGTCATGGGGGTTGTCAAACGTTCACATGCTATGGTAGAATGTAATATCTGTCACTGATAACCAACCACTGCCGGGACTAGTGTGCAGATGTCCCCGTGCAATCTGGGACAAAAGTGTTTCCTTGGAAAATTCGCCAGGTCTTACATGGGAGTAAATAAAAATATTTGAGAATATCTCGAGGGCGAAAATTAAGCTTCAAAATGGAGGAGAAAAAGTAAAAGAAGTGCTGCTCGGGATTAGAGGGACAACGTCACAGAATGCGATGTGAAGATATCTGAGCCGAGGGTGTTTGATGAAATGAATATGTGATCTCTGTCAGGGGGGGGGGAGTCTAGCAGATGGAAGGGAGGCGTGCGCACTGGGGAGATATTTGTGAATTCGTGTAATGCAGAGGCGGATCCATCAATAAACTGGGCCGAGAGTGTATGAGAGGGCCATAGAGTTTCATTTCCACCAAATAATACGCCTCCATTGATTTCATTGACAAATCTAGAAAGAAGATTGATGGCTAAGGAGTCCTCACATTTTTAATAACATCTCACGGTGGAAGCAACAAGAGTTTTTGTTATGCATTCCCTAATTCCCCAATCTTCTATTCAAATCAATATAGCGTTAAATATTGGACGAAACGTTAAATGTGTTATTTAAAATAAAAATGTTTTTATTTTAAACATATTTCTTAAGTTCTGGTATCCGGAACCGATTTCTTGTCACTATTTAAAACGCGTATTGGCTGTAGATGGCCAGTGCAAATAAGAGCAAAGCCACTTCAATCATCTCCCAAGAGATGTAGTTCAATAGGTGTGTGGGTGTGAAGATGTTGACCAGGATGAGACTGTGTGAAGGTTCATGTCGTGGTTTGGTCGATTCTCACTTTTTTTCATGCTTTAGCGCTCTTCTGTAGTACTTTCCGGCTTTAGCGCTCTTCTGTGGTTCTTTCAGGCTTTAGCGCTCTTCTGTGGTTCTTTCAGGCTTTAGCGCTCTTCTGTGGTTCTTTCAGGCTTTTAGCGCTCTTCTGTGGTTCTTTCAGGCTTTTAGCGCTCTTCTGTGGTTCTTTCAGGCTTTTAGCGCATTTTTTGCTGTTGATTCTGGTTTTTGCGCTATTCTGTGGCTCTTTCAGATTTTTAGCGCTCCTCTGTAGTTCTTTCTTGTTTTAGCGCTCTCCTGTTGTTCTTTCTTGTTTTAGCGCTCTCCTGTTGTTCTTTCTTGTTTTAGCGCTCTTCTGTGGTTCGTTTAGGTTTCAGCGCTTTTCTGTAGTTCTGTAAACATTTTTGCGCTCTTTGTGTGTGGTTCCTTTAGGCTTTAAGCCCTCTTCTGTAGTTCTGTCAGGATTTTAGCGCTCTTCTGTAGTTCTGTCAGGATTTAATCGCTCTTCAGTGTTTTTTTCAGGCTTTAGCATTCTTTTGTGATTCTTTAAGATGTTAGCGCTCTTCTGTGGTTCGTTCAGGGGTTTAGCGCTCTTCCTTACTTCAGGAAGGTTTTTAGCTCTTCTGTGGTTCTTTTAGATTTTTAGCTCTTCTGTATTTCTTTTAGGTTTTAGCGCTCTTATGTGGTTTGTTCAGGTTTTAGTGTTCTTCAGTGCATTTTTTTTCAGGCTTTTATCACTCTTCTGTGGTTCTTTCTGGTGATAGCGCTCTTCTGCGTTTCTTTCAGGATTCTAGCGCTCTTCTGTTGTTTCGTCGCGATTTTAGCGCTCTTCTGTAGTTCTGCCAGGCTGTTAGCGCTCTTATGTAGTTCTGTAAGAATTTTGTTGCTTTTTCGGGATTTTAGCGCTCTTCTTTAGTTCTGACAGGCTTTTAGCGCTCTTATGCTGTTTTTTTAGGCTTTTAGCGCTCTTCTGTATATAGTTCTGTTAGGCTTTTAGCGCTCTTTGTTGTTCTGTCAGGCTTTTAGCGCTCTTCTGTTGTTCTCTCAGACTCATCTCGATTTGAGTACCTAACGAATAAGTAGTGTCAGGTACCTGATGCCTTTGGGAGCGGTTCTCACTTGTGACGATTAATGTAACACATTTTATAGATAATTTAGTCCTGCCTCAAACATAATTTAATCGAAGATAGACTAGTCAATACGAAACAAGCTCATTTTTAATTAAGCAAAATACAAAATGCACAGACAAATTGTGGAATGAAAACAATAAATTTGAGCTTTATCATTAAACTAAAACGACAATAATCGTTTCAGCTAAGAACTAGCCGTGTTAGTTTAGTAATAAAACTCAAATTTTTTGTTGTTATTGGAAAGGCTTCTTTGTCTATTTTGAATTTTATTTAAAAGCTTATTGCAATCATTGTTAAGCAGCAGATTCTAATAACCCATTCAATGCAGTTTATATATTTTTTTATATATATCGATTAGTCCGCTTTCAGATTTTCTTTTTTTTTTTTACCGCGCATACTTCACACAGACGTTAACAATGAGTTGTTAGTTTACTGGGTCAAAATCTGTCCACCCATCCGGGAGGAATTGTTCTTCTTTGTCTGCTGTTTGTAACTTATGTGTCTGTTGGGGCCACTTTCACACTTGTAGGCGTGTTTTACTGACATACTCAGGCTCACATTAAAACACATAAGTCCTTTAAACCATAATAAACTATAATCCAATACTAGAACTTACTTACACTTTTTACATCAATGAAATCAATGGAGCATCTTGCTCGCCTTTCCTCATGCACACTTCTCAACTCCTTAAGCATTTTGGGATTCATCCATCACGTGATATCTTTCTACCAATCATATATCAAATACTATCATGTGACACTGGTCAAACTCTGTCCATCTATCCTGGAGGAAAGTCCTCACTTGTCTGCTGGTCAAATTCCGTCCATCCATCCTGGAGGAAAAGTCCTCATCCTCACTTGTCTGCTGGTCAAATTCCGTCCATCCATCCTGGAGGAAAAGTCCTCACTTGTCTGCTGGTCAAATTCCGTCCATCCATTCTTGTGGAAAAGTCCTTCGTTGTCTGCTGGTTAAATTCTGTCCATCCATTCTTGTGGAAAAGTCCTCCCTTGTCTGCTGGTCAAATACTCAAACATCAACAGACGTTAGGTAACTCTCATACAAGTTGTGTTTAATTTGTTTTACGTTTTATCTTATCTTATCTCTTACAGACGCTCCAGCTATACATAAGATTATTGCGTCCTACTTTTATCTATGGTTTCTGTTTAGTCCCGCATTCCTATTAGAGTTTTAAATGATGATAAAATGTTGGCGTTCTTTGTTACTGCAGGCAACCCATGCCACGCCCGAATTCCAAACGGGAAGAAAGAAAACTTGTTTTGTTTTATAAGTGTGCTACAATTTGTGTTTAATAATCTTGAAACAAGTTGTGTTTAAGTTTCATAATCGGGATACATGTTGAGTTTAATTATTCTAAGAAAAGCCGTGTTTAAAAAATCAATTTGTGTTCAATATTCGTGATACAAAGCGTGTTTAATTATTGTGTTGCTAGAAGTGTTTAATAAGTGTAATATTTAATTGTTTTAATGATACAGCTGCGTTAAATTGTATGAATATGTATTCAATTAAATTTATCATAAGACATTGGTTTCGAAACTGAAAAGAGAAAATGTTGAACTAAATCATCATATAACTAAAAATACTTTATAGGTATTTACAGTCACATATATTTATTAATGGTATGTATATTTCCTAATTATTTCGTTAAATAAATGTCATCTCATTTTGATGGATCAAAAATAGATATCGTTAAGTCGATCTTTCTTAATATTTCATAGGTCTGTCTGACATTTCAAATCGGATCTTGTTACCTTCTAAGATATCATCTGACAATTAAACGCAGCAAATATCCCGAGTTGTAACAGACACAAGCTGGTCAAATAAAAGTGTCAAGATTTGTGTGGCAAACACAACTGACAGGCAACTCAGAGCAGCTAAATAAATCATTGATTTCTTCTACAAACTCAAATTGAATGGTCAACATTTTTTTGTAAATGTGATGAGCTGCTTTAGTACCATTACATTTTCTGTTTTAATTTTGTTGCTATCGAGTGGTTTTTATTTTGAATACTCTTATTTCGTTTAAAAAAAAAAAAAGAAAAAAAGAAAAAAGAAAAAAAGAAAATAGGACATAATTTGACACACGTAAAAGAAAGAAGCCTGGAAATAACCTTAGAATTATCAACATATCTTTTATTGGTTGATGGAAGATTTCATTTTAACAAAAATATTATATAAACATTTATATTGACCAGTAGTTATAATGCCGTACATACAAAAATGGATATAATCTTATGTAACGAACAATAGGTATATGTTTCAATATCTAATGGACAGGTAGATGGTAGATTTTATATGGACAGGTAGATGGAAGATTTTATATGGACAGGTTGATAGATCAAAGCGAATATACTGACCAGTAGATTAATGGCCTGCTATTGGCAGTAAAATATAAGCCAAATCATTCACCAGAAAATAAATGTACGCATATCTATTCACCAACAGAGATATGGCTAAACTCTAACAAATTATTATGAGACTGTTTACTGGAAGTTAAAATACAAGTTATTTATACACCATTGCATAAAACCCATGTATTGACCATAACATAAAACCTAGGTATTGACCATTGTACAAAACCTAGGTATTGACAATTGTACAAAACCTAGGTATTGACAATTGTACAAAACCTAGGTATTCTAGGTATTGACAATTGTACAAAACCTAGGTATTGACAATTGTACAAAACCTAGGTATTGACAATTGTACAAAACCTAGGTATTGACCATTGTGCAAAACCTAGGTATTGACCATTGTGCAAAACCTAGGTATTGACAATTGTACAAAACCTAGGTATTGACCATGTGCAAAACCTATGTATTGATAATTGTTCAAAACCTAGATATTGACAATTGTACAATACCTATGTATTGACCATTGTACAAAACCTAGGAATTGGCCATTGTACAAAATTATACAATAGAGTTATATTTGTTGACATTTTTTAAACCGTAAAAAAACAAGTTTTTTATTATAAATTCTTTAAATACCAGACATAACTATAAGGATGTACATAATAATACGTAGCGAAAGACAATCTAAAAATAGAAAATTTTAGTTATGTCACATACATCATAAATTTGAATATATAATTTAGATCTAATGCGCACCGATATTGAATATATTTTTAAGCAGTATTGATCTAAAGTTTCTTCGGCATTCAAGCAAGGCTTCAGACACCACGAGTTAATAAAAAGAATTAAATTTTTTTTAAAAATTAGCCTTTGTTGAATATTTCAAGACCCACTTTAATTTTTTTTTTTTTGGTTATTTTTTTTTTTTTTAAAATAATAGAAAATAAAAAGAAATCTATTTGCAGGCAGACGTAAATCAACCCGGTAGTTAAAGAATTGGACGTGAAAGATTAGACATTTCTATTTATTCGATCTTCTTTTCCCATGAGCAGGCGTAGATTAATTATTGTGGAAGATAATTTTAAAAATTTAAACTTTCAATAACCATTTAAGTTGAGAAATTTCATATGTTGTTCGTCCGTCAAATCGACGAGGACCACTCTAGTCATCCGAGGGTTGCTGAGACTGGGATTATAATATGCATATTACGGATGCGGAAAATAACGATTAATTTCTCGATTCATTATTAAAATTTTTTAACGATTAAAGTTTTTAAAACAATAAATCGACCCACCACTTATAAGTGTACTACAAGTAAAAAAGTAAAACAATTCGGCGGATAAACATAGTATAATTTCCGGACAATTAAAAGTGTAATTTTGTTTTAGACGATTGACTGATGTGAATGTTTGGAATTTTGATAAAGGTTGTGTCCATTTAAAGAAATCGTTTGTCTACCATGCAATGTTCCCACTAAGTCTAAGCTTCGTTGTCTGTGTGCAAGTTAAAAAAATAACTCGCGTGCAAAGTTGCACAACCTCCTTTTTTATTTTTTACAATATTTTATAACCTTTGCGTGACGTCAGTCAAATATCTGTGCAGTTGCGCTACTTGAATGGAACTTTGCTACCACAATACACACACACATATATATATATATATATATATATATATATAGAGAGAGAGAGAGAGAGAGAGAGAGAGAGATATATCAACAACTACATAAGCATTTTATGTGACTTTCTTACTTTCCTTTAAAAGTTTAACCCATGATTATCATCAATGTTTGCCAACAGGTTTTACTAGAAAAAATTAAAACGAATTGCAATCTTTAAAATTACTTTAAACTAATATGATTATATCCTGAAGAGAAATTATTTGACGGAGGGTTTTTCAACTGATGAAGACAATAGCTCTTTTTTTAGATGGCATTTTTAACGCAATTTCCCTTGGGAATTCCGTTTATACCTTTGAAATGTCTCTGCACATGTGAGCTTGCACATGCAACTCCCTCTGAAACATACCAGATAGAGGGTTCCTGTCTTTTGCAAATATACAAAGGAGGTCCCAAGGATGTGCTACCGCCAAAAAATACCGAAAATGTTTTCGATTTCCTGGAAATGTATAAAAAAAAAAAAAAAGATATCAGTATTTTGTCAATTTCGCGCCAATCATAACAAAATCGGGTTGAAACAAACGTCAAAAAATAGGAAATAATATTTTGAACAATGTTGAAGAAAGATTTTCTGAAAATCTTTATTCATTAGACTCCCATAATTTTAGCAGCAATTCGTAGATAGCAATAGTTTTGTTTTGTTTCAAAATTATTGATTTGAAATATCTTGAAATGACTTTTGATGTTATCTAAAATGATAATTAATGGGGTTTTCCCGCTTTGTGAACCTACATGGAGACACACGTGACTACCTTAAACATCATACCTACATGGAGACACACGTGACTACCTTAAACATAATACCTACACGGAGACACACATGACTACCTTAAACATCATACCAACATGGAGACACACGTGACTACCTTAAACATCATACCTACATGGAGACACACGTGACTACCTTAAACATCATACATACATGGAGACACACGTGACTACCTTAAACATCATATATTTAACATGGAGACACACATCCTCCTTAATCATCCTATATACATGGAGACACACGGCCACCTTAATCATCCTATATACATGGAGACACACGGCCACCTTAAATATCCTATGTACATGAAGAGACACTTGACTACCTTAATCATCCTATATACATGAAGACATAAATGACTACCTTAATCATCCTATATACATGAAGAGACACGTGACTACCTTAATCATCCTATATACATGAAGACATAAGTGACTACTTTAATCATCCTATATACATGAAGAGACACGTGACTACCTTAATCATCCTATATACATGAAGAGACACGTGACTACCTTAATCATCCTATATACATGGAGACACACGTGACTACCTTAATCATCCTATATACATGGAGACACACGGCCACCTTAATCATCCTATATACATGAAGAGACACGTGACCCCCTAAAACATCATATATACATGGAGACATATGACCACCGTAATCATCTTACATACATGAAGACACAACTGCCATATTAAATCTCACATCCGTAGTGAGACAAGTCTCCAGCTCGCGCTTAAACATTCGGACACATCCCGGGCACTTGTCTCAGAGCTCTTCTCTAATCAATTTCCCAGCATTCCCCATGGGGATTTTGCTGTTCGACTTCCTGTTTGGACGCCACCTGGTGTCTCGCGCACATTCCGAGCTTCCGGTCGGCGCCCTCTAGTGGGCTTGTCTCTAGGTTTGTTGAACCCCGTTCGTGAACAATAAAATGTTTTATTCTACTGTGGAGCGGGTGGTCAACTTAACAAATCGATATCATTTGAACCAATCGGTATAATACTGTGTGTTGTCATGGGCACTGGAGATTAAATTTCAATTTCTGCGCCGAACGTGCACGTTCAAGAAGGCGGATTGACTTCGACAGTGTTTGTGTTTTTTAATAGTAGGTGTTGATTTCAAATTGTTAGTTTGAGAAATTTAGTGCAATATGGTGTCGTAAAACACCGAATTTGTTTTTAAACCATTTAGAGCTAGATCTACATGAAAATAAATAAATTGAATCTTCCTCTTCACGAAAGCGTACGAGATTGCTCAATAAATGAGATTTGTGACTTCATATGCCATTAATTGAATTACTATTTTTAATACTACAATCTATTCGATTGGATTCCATGTTGTGTTTAGTGAGAGAGAGAAACCACCCAAAGTGAAATTGATTTAAATGTCAGACTTATCCTTATAGCAATAGCAAGTTGATATATTCTATATAACCAAGTAAGTCATTGCGTCAAGTGACTTCGAGCTAGAGCTCTTCCTGTCTATACAACCAGAGGCGCGCTATTTCCTATACCAATGAAGAGGGACTATACTATGACAAATACAGCGCGAGGTTATTTTTACAAACTTGGCTCTTTTTCAACGTTTATATGACGTTTTTTCTGATAGATATTAAAGCGTCTGTCTCCAAACATTTCAATGTTTGTACACTGTGCACTAGTCATGGGCCTCAAATTAAATAGACCCCTCCCATGACCCTAGTTTGTACACTGGGCACTGGTCATGGGACTCAGATTAAATAGACCCCTCCCATGACCCTAGTTTGTACACTGTGCACTGGTCAGAGGCATCATTAAATAGAAACCTGTTTCCGATAAGTAATATAATTTTTACATCATTTCGTCCAGTTTTAAGTTAACGGAGCTAAGGTTTGAAATAGCGCCATTTCTAATTTACTGACCTTACTTTAATTGTTGTTCTCATTAACTCTGACTCTGACTAATTGAAAGAGGCAATTTCCTCTGTATAAATTACTCTTATTCTAGTGCACACAGTCTCACGTTGAACATTACAAAATGGCAAACATGATTTGGTAAAATTGAGGAAATGAAACTGAAGTAGCGAAATATTAAAGGAATAGTACGAAATATTAAAGAAATTATACGAAATATTAAAGGAATAGTGCGAAATATTAAAGGAATAGTGCGAAATGTTCAAGGAATAGTATGAAATTTAAAAGGAATAGTACGAAATATTATGGGAATAGTACGAAATGTTAAAAGTTTAGTACGAAATGTTAAAGAAATAGCACGAAATATTAAAGAAATTAAACGAAATATTAAAGTAAAAGTGCGAAATATTAAAGGAATAGTATGAAATATTAAAGGAATAGTGCGAAATGTTCAAGGAATAGTACTAATTATTCAAGGAATAGTACGAAATATTAAATGAACATTACGTTACAGTTGTGGAAAGTGGAGGGAGAGGGTTGAAAACGGCATATTACTGGACAAAGGGAACCTGTAATTTTGGACAATGACAAGTTAAATTACTGGACCAATAATAAGTCACATTACTAAAGACGTTATTAGTCCCATAAAAAGTTATTTGGTCACGCTAACAGGTATTAAATGTCTCTCGAGAAAAGATCTGACACTTTACTAGAAACATGATAGGCAACATAAACAAGCAAACGATAGGTTACGTTATGCTAGAAACATTTAGAGCTTTAACTAACTGTACACAAGGAGTTAACGATAGTTGTATGGTTTTATTTAAAGCTCTGTCTGTGCGAGTCCTACGGGCTCATTGCTCTCTTAACTATAGAACTTGGCTGAAATAAAAAGTGATTCATATTTTCTGAAATAACTAACAATGGATTGATGGACCCATGACAAATGATAGGTCACACCTCTGTATAAATGATAGGTCACATAACTATACAAATGATAGGTCACACCATTGTACAAATGATAGGTTACATCACCTTACAAATGATAGGTCACATCACTGTACAAATGATAGGTAACACTACCGTACAAATGTGAGGTTACATCATTGTAAAAATGTGAGGTTACACCACTGTACCAATGTGAGGTTACACCACTGTACAATTGTGAGGTTACACTACCGTACAAATGTGAGGTTACACTACCGTACAAATGTGAGGTTATACCACTGTACAAATGTGAGGTTACACTACCGTACCAATGTGAGGTTATACCACGGTACAAATGTGAGGTTATACTACGGTACAAATGTGAGGTTACACTACGGTACAAATGTGAGGTTATACCACTGTACAAATGTGAGGTTACACTACCGTACAAATGTGAGGTTATACCACTGTACAAATTTGAGGTTACACTACCGTACAAATGTGAGGTTATACTACGGTACAAATGTGAGGTTACACTATCGTACAAATGTGAGGTTACACTACGGTACAAATGTGAGGTTACACTATCGTACAAATGTGAGGTTACACTATCGTACAAATGTGAGGTTACACTATCGTACAAATGTGAGGTTATACCACTGTACAAATGTGAGGTTATACTACGGTACAAATGTAAGGTTACACTATGGTACAAATGTGAGGTTATACCACTGTACAAATGTGAGGTTACACTACCTAACAAATGTGAGGTTACACTACCGTACAAATGTGAGGTTACACTACGGTACAAATGTGAGGTTACACTACGGTACAAATGTGAGGCTACACTACGGAACAAATGTGAGGTTACACTACGGTACAAATGTGAGGTTACACTACGGTACAAATGTGAGGTTACACTACGGTACAAATGTGAGGTTATACTACGGTACAAATGTGAGGTTACACTATCGTACAAATGTGAGGTTACACTACGGTACAAATGTGAGGTTACACTATCGTACAAATGTGAGGTTACACTACCGTACAAATGTGAGGTTACACTAACGTACAAATGTGAGGTTACACTACCGTACAATTGTGAGGTTACACTACCGTACAAATGTGAGGTTACACTACCGTACAAATGTGAGGTTACACTACCGTACAAATGTGAGGTTACACCACTGTACAAATGTGAGGTTACACTACCGTACAAATGTGAGGTTACACTACCGTACAAATGTGAGGTTACACTATCGTACAAATGTGAGGTTACACTACGGTACAAATGTGAGGTTA
>MUZC01000011.1:1007173-1025826 GCA_002072015.1 Radix auricularia | reverse complement strand
CCCCCCCCCCCCCACACACACACACACACATTTAAAAAAGAATGCTCTAATAAAGTTAATTTGTTTTTATCCTCCTCTTCAATTTTCAACATGAATATATTTTTTATCTCTTCATTAATAAGGACGTGACCTCATTCAAGCCAATGCTAATTGAAGATCTCATCAGCCTAACATGTATTCCATGAACATTATTACAATCATTTATTTCTTATCACTGGTTGATCTTTCTGATAATGAGTGTTAAATTTCATTTAACTGTCCTTAAATTTTTTCCAATTTGTTGAAAGGTTAAAACTACTTGGTTTCTATGTTACTTTAATTGGACATCCAACCAAATGACATGAACATATTCTCGACCCTCTTCCTCATCTAACAAAATCCAGCAACATTTTTTTTACCTTGAGTAAACTGGACAAGTTTGTCCCATTAATAATTAATTTCAATTAGCGATCTCTCTTGGGGGACCAGCCATTGGTACGGCTAAACGGGGAGGGAGGTGGGGGGGAGTCAATGACGTCATCAGCCCTGGCAAGTGAATATGAGTGTTGTGAAATTCTTCCAACGCAGTTGAGTGTTAGGGGAGATTATATGCTTGTGTAGGACTGCATCTTGGGACGTACTGAGATCTTGGACATGTGGGGGGGGGGGCAGGGGCATCGAACAGTGGTAAGGGGTGCGACATGATAAACGGGGACAGGATCTGGACTGCAGATGTGGGACAGTTCTGTGGTTATCAGATGGGTGGCAGTGCTAGGAGTAAGATAGGTGGCACTGTTAGGCTATCAGATGGGTGGCATTGTTAGGGTATTAGATGGGTGGTACTGTTAGGGTATCAGATGAGTGGCACTGTTAGGGTATCCGATGGGTGGTGCTGTTAGGGTATCAGATGGGTGGCACTGTTAGGGTATCAGATAAGTGGCACTGTTAGGGTATCAGATAGGTGGCACTGTTAGGGTATCAGATAAGTGGCACTGTTAGGGTATCAGATAAGTGGCACTGTTAGGGTATCAGATAAGTGGCACTGTTAGGGTATCAGATGGGTGGCACTGTTAGGGTATCAGATAAGTGGCACTGTTAGGGTATCAGATAGGTGGCACTGTAAGGGTATTAGATGAGTGGCACTGTTAGGGTATCAGATAGGTGGCACTGTTAGGGTATTAGATAATTGGCACTGTTAGGGTATCGGATAGTAGGCACTGTTAGGGTATTAGATAATTGGCACTGTTAGGGTATCAGATAGGTGGCACTGTTAGGGTATCAGATAGGTGGCACTGTGAAGGTATCAGATGGGTGGCACTGTTAGGGTATCAGATGGGTGGCACTGTTAGGGTATTAGATAGGTGGCACTGTTAGAGTATCAGATAAGTGGCACTGTTAGGGTATTAGACAGGTAGCACTGTTAGGGTATTAGACAGGTAGCACTGTTAGGGTATTAGACAGGTAGCACTGTTAGGGTATTAGATAGGTGGCAGTGCTAGGATATCATGAAAGTAAGAATCAGACGGAAATGTTAAAACGATAAAGTGATGTATGGGGGTAGTGATGGTTCTAGGAGAGTGTTGTGTGAAAGTAATAATGTAAACCCTAGATTATAATTTTTACTTTTAATTACTTTTCCTTCTTTATTTTTAACTGCTATTGAGTTATGTATTTTATAAAGTACTGACCTACGTTTCAAAACTCTAATTCATTTAACCTCCAGGAGCTTTGGTTACACATATTCTAAAATAAAACCTACAACACCAGACAATTCACTTACGTCTCTATAATTACAATAGGCCTAACGCACAGTGACAATGTGTATCTTTTGAAAGCCCTTCCCACCCCTCACTTTCCTGACATCTCTATGATCATCTCACAAGTGACATTTATTCAACATTCTGACACAAATTTATTTTCCTGTTGAATCAGATACCAAAGACGCCGTAACTTGATGGCATCTAAAAAAATGTCATCTTGTTTTTATTTAAAGGTTTCCACTTTTAGCAGCAACATTTAAGATAGAGATTTAGCTCAAGTTTTTCTCGTACAATTAAAGTGGCCAGATTTCTTAGTAGCCTGCATATCTGGCGTTGGGGTTTACTTATATGTTGTCTGCGTAGATTTCTTAGTAGCTTACATATATATTTTTTTATTTTTAGCTAACATTGTTGGACTGGCTATTTCTAGCTAACATTGTTTTGTTGGTTATTTCTAGCTAACATTGTTGGACTGGTTATTTGTTGCTAACATCGTTTTGTTGGTTATTTCTAGCTAACATCGTTTTGTTGGTTATTTCTAGCTAACATTGTTGGACTGGTTATTTGTTGCTAACATCGTTTTGCTGGTTATTTCTAGCTAACATTGTTGGACTGGTTATTTCTTGCTAACATTGTTGGACTGGTTATTTGTTGCTAACATCGTTTAGCTGGTTATTTCTAGCTAACATTGTTGGACTGGTTATTTGTTGCTAACATCGTTTTGTTGGTTATTTCTAGCTAACATTGTTGGACTGGTTAATTCTAGCCAACATTGTTGGACTGGTTATTTCTAGCTAACATTTTTGGACTGGTTATTTCTAGCCAACATTGTTGGACTGGTTATTTGTTGCTAACATCGTTTTGTTGGTTATTTCTAGCTAACAATGTTGGACTGGTTATTTCTTGCTAACATTGTTGGACTGGTTATTTGTTGCTAACATCGTTTTGCTGGTTATTTCTAGGTAACATTGTTGGACTGGTTATTTCTAGCCCACATTGATAAGCTGGTTATTTCTAGCCCACATTGATAAGCTGGTTATTTCTATGATTTGCAAGTTATCACTACCAGTCGTTGTTTTTTTGCGTGTTATATCTATTATTTAAATCCAACATCTTCATAACTTCCTCTTCCACTTCTTTCATTTTCTAAATAACACATTCAACTTTGTACTTCACTGAGTTCAAATCATCATCCATGAAAGTAGCTTGGCAAATAGAATTTGATTTAACCATTTTCATCAAACTTTCCTAACAGACAGTTTATCATATTATCATCCATGAAAGTAGCTTGGCAAATAGAATTTGATCAAACCATTTTCATCAAACTTTCCTAACAGACAGTTTATCAAAGAATTAATCAGAAAACAACAACAATTGTATCCAATTACTCTCATAGATAATGTCATCAAATCATGTGAAATTTTATCCACGTTTTAATGAAACTAAATTTACAATTTTTAATAAAAATAAACAAATTTTTCTCAAGTTTCTACACAAACACTTTTGCGTAGTTGTCAGAGAAATATTTAATCCAAGTTTTTAAAAATAACTTAACCCGGGTGATTTTACTTTTCTTTAAAAAGCAGTGATATGAAACTCCCCTAGCAAACTTAACCCCCCCCCCCCGTCCTCTTATAAGCACCGACTTCGTCCTATGACCTATGGTCAAACAAGATGGAATTGAGTCCCTTGAGGTTTAACCCTTTGCACATTGCGTGTCTATACACTTCCTGTGTCCCACATGGTGCAGACGTCAATTTGTCACGAGATACTGACATGAAACTAGGTCGAAGTTTACGTCATCATGTCTGAGTTTTAGCTATAAAGTTGAACAGTTTGGGATTTAGCTATAAAGTTGAACAGTTTGGGATTTAGCTATAAAGTTGAACAGTTTGGGATTTAGCTATAAAGTTCAAAAGTTTGGGATTTAGCTATAAAGTTAAACGGTTTGGGATTTAGCTATAAAGTTGAACAGTTTGGGATTTAGCTATAAAGTTGAACAGTTTGGGATTTAGCTATAAAGTTAAACAGTTTGGGATTTAGCTATAAAGTTAAACAGTTTGGGATTTAGCTATGAAGTTAAACTGTTTGGGATTTAGCTATAAAGTTCAAAAGTTTGGGATTTAGCTATAAAGTTAAATGGTTTGGGATTTAGCTATAAAGTTGAACAGTTTGGGATTTAGCTATAAAGTTAAACAGTTTGGGTTTTAGCTATAAAGTTAAACAGTTTGGGATTTAGCTATAAAGTTCAAAAGTTTGGGATTTAGCTATAAAGTTAAACTGTTTGGGTTTTAGCTATAAAGTTCAAACGTTTGGGATTTAGCTATAAAGTTCAAAAGTTTGGGATTTAGCTATAAAGTTCAAAAATTTGGGATTCAGCTATAAAGTTAAACAGTTTGGGATTTAGCTATAAAGTTAAACAGTTTGGGTTTTAGCTATAAAGTTAAACAGTTTGGGTTTTAGCTATAAAGTTCAAACGTTTGGGATTTAGCTATAAAGTTAAACAGTTTGGGATTTAGCTATAAAGTTCAAAAGTTTGGGATTTAGCTATAAAGTTAAACAGTTTGGGATTTAGCTATAAAGTTCAAAAGTTTGGGATTTAGCTATAAAGTTGAACAGTTTGAGATTTAGCTATAAAGTTGAACAGTTTGGAATTTAGATATACAGTTGAACAGTTTCTAGATGAGATACACTCAAACATCTAAAACAATATAAATACAGGTGTAGTCAGAGGTCCAGTTTTATCATAAGTCTAAATGTATCTGAAAAACATCAAATATTTTTCCAAAACTAAAAACATTTGTACCATCATACGTGTGTCTTGTTCCAAATTAGAAATATATATCTTTAGAACTAAATTTTAATCTATTTTCGGAATGGACTCTGGTTTTTCTGTTTCTCACTAAAAAGGTCTTACGCTCTAAACTGTTGTTTAAATACATCATCTTTGTTGGATCCATGTCGGGACAACAGTCGTCACACCTTTGACTTCCCAACTGATATTAGGTCTCATTAAATACGAGCAGAGTTTTATATCTGACTGTCACTGTCATTGAGGAGTGTTTGGACGAGTAACGGTCTGACTTTGTGATTGTAGTCCATCAGAGGCGGTTATTATCGATCGGTCACACGGTCGCAGACAAAAAGGGGGGAAGGGGGGCAGCGGAATCTTTTCCCAGGGAACATTGCACTTTTTGAACTTGGGAGTCCATCTTTACGGACTGAAATGTTGGGCAGGGGAATAAAGTTAAGAACATAAGTGAAGAGGATGGGTGTTAAAATGGTATGTGACAAAAGATGGAGTGAGTTGTAGATGTCAGCAGTTTTGTTTCTCATTTGTATCGTACTCTCATAACCCATGTCTCTCCTCAAGTCAGTTTCTGTGTTTGGGAATTGTTACAAACAGCCGGGCGACGTCATGAGGAATGCGCGCGCATACGTCTAGCGCTCGTCGCGTGGAACACTTTAGAAATAAAGATATAAAACTTACTGACAAGAGATTGCCATTTCAAACGAGGTTAGGATTGTGTGCACCTGGCGACACAATGAGCCGAGACAAAAAATGGAAGATGAGCAAATTGCTGACCATCGTGTCCACTAGTATTAGTTTCATGGACAAAGTGCGTCAGAGGCCGGACAAGAAGGTCAT
This sequence comes from Radix auricularia, assembly GCA_002072015.1. Classification (NCBI taxonomy): domain Eukaryota; kingdom Metazoa; phylum Mollusca; class Gastropoda; family Lymnaeidae; genus Radix; species Radix auricularia. Next base: position 1,020,438 of record MUZC01000011.1, on the reverse strand, counting down.
CACTTTCAGACAAGCTGACCTCGAGGATGTCAGCGACGATGACCGAGACCCCAGGGGAGACAGGGCGCCAAGGGCGTCAGATAGCCACAGTGACGAGCGGTGCCCCAGTTGTGACGTCACTCACTGCCGCCACGAGGTGCCCATTCACTGTCTGCCCTGTGACGCGTTGGACAGATCTCGTGGCAGTACGGCCAGCTCGAGCGTGTTGACGTCATTGGATGACATGTCACGAGCGAGTTTTCCGAGGTCTATGTCACTCAAGGATGAGGTGAGGGCTCAATTATATAACATATATCATTTTACTTTATTCTTTTATAATCCACGAATCAGACGAACAAAAGACTAGTGTAATGAATTCTATGATAATCATTTAATTCTCTTTTTTAATTATTTTTTTGGCCGCCTTACTCCTTATCTATTCCATTACGTAAGACAACTCTGACAACATAATATAGAACCGTATAAAATGTTTGTAGAATAGATCGATATCACCGATAAAAACAGCTCCATTAAATTGATACAAAGATTATATCCTTGAACTTATCAATAGATAAGAAACGTTAAAAGGATCCATAAAACAAAGTCAGGGAACAGATTCATAGAAAATATTTATACCATAATTTCATCAATAAATTCATTCAGCACAACTATTTAACGGATTCACTGAACATTACCTGAAATAGAGTTGATTATCTGAATTTTTCCCCGAAATTCTAAAGTTAATTGTAAATGATCGAGGCTGTAACACCAAGATTTGAATAGCAATGAGACTAATGATGCATAGTTACTCCATTGAAGAATTGAAGATGTCAGATTGAAAATTTATAGAAAAATTCCCTCCATTTTTTGTGTCTATGATTTCCCCATAAGTCATAAAACTCAGCTTGTTTATTGTGATTAGTAAAGGTTGATCCAAGCAAGCTTGTTTTGTACTGCATTTAACAATGTTTCTGAAATGAGTCAGTCAACTGTCATTGTATTATACAAGGGGTGTTGGTGGTATGTTGAAAGCTGTCGGAGGGAGGCTTAATGTTGTAGGCTGAGCGTTTTTCGTGTCTTGGATTTTTCTTGGCATCTCGTAACAAATAATTCTTCCAGGGCAATTTTGTATCTTAAATCATATCTTGAAGCGTTCGTATCTCGAGGTACATTTGTACACGAAATAATTTCAAAATGGTGGCCGAATACGTTTGCAATGTTGAACTATCGTCAAGGCGTAATTTTTCATGAAGCGCGTAGGGGATGCCGGATATCCGGAACGGATATCGAGATTTCCGCCACTATCCGAATTCGCCAAATACCTATGACTGATCCGGATAATATACGGATATCAATGTGCTTTGATTTGCAAACTTAAAAATAAAAATGTTGCTTGTCTCACGTTTTATATCGTATTCAGTATTATGACTTTTCAACTCTAGTCCACTTTGAATATTATAATTGTAAAAAATAATTTATGTAACAAAATAATAAATACTTTAAATTATTAATAAATAACAAAATATATTTTTTTGCAAACGTTGATCAGGAAATAATTCAAATTCATGTAAATATAGTAAAACAATCAATTTCAATGTGAGAAAAAATATTAAGTTAATAATTTTCAAGTATGGATATTACTTTACTACACAAGATAACAAACTTAGTTAACTAATATCATATTAAACGTAACTTGTCTGAACAGTTTTTATTATGGATCTAGATCACGACTTCCTGTACACCACATAACACGCTTAGTGCTACAGTGTAAGCTACACACTACACAGTTCGTTGATCTTTGTCCAAGTTCTTTTATTCAACTCATTGTAAAATGCTCTTTGTTGATGTTCTGAGCGTCATAGACTATCTTTGTAGGTTTCAGAAAAATCTCCTCTCCGTCAGTTAGATAATACATTTTTTAATAAACACCATTTAGTAATAAATAGAAAGTGTGGTAAAGTACATCCCTTCCTCTCCTACACTTAAATGTGGAGATATCTGGATCCGGATACGGCAAATATTAGGAACCTACTATCTGGATCCGGCAAATAGTATAAAACGATATCCGGCCATTCTCTACGTGCGCGTGACTTATGGTCATTAGTGTCGCATACAAAGTCAAATACAAGTATGAGGAGAGTGGTCATCTTTATCTACGACGGACCAACAACAAACAGTGTCACATGAGTTAAGCCTCAACAATTGCTAGGCACAGGACCCAAATTTAGAAACAGATTTTCCTCGGAGCTCTTCCTGATCCTTTTTGGTATTTACTGATAGAGTTTATAATGAATACTTGCATCGAAAAAAATGTTTATACGCAAATAGTAGAGTAGAATTATTTATGATGATTCAAGACAACCTATATATATATATATATACATATATACTGTATATGTATAAGAAACCATTAACAGATAACTTCATTTATAGAAAATACATTCATAAACCCGCACAAGTTCTCACCGGAAATCGTATTTGAAACTAAAACATTTTCTCATGGAGAAGGGGACATCACCCTTATTAGACCCCATTAAAATGTGGGAATGATTCGAGGAATGGAGTTTCACCTGCTTGCCTTTGGTCTAAAGTCTAGGGTACACTAGATTTGTGCATACAATCACCATGTAGTAGTATTTCAATGTTATCATTTTTACATCGCTGATTCATTAATCTAAATTTGCATTTCTTTTTATTTCTATATGTATTTTTGTTTCCATGTAAAGCGCTGTGAGCCTGGCTCCTTGCTGGGATACAGCGCTATATAAATCATCATTTTATTATTATTATTATTTCCAAAATAAACAAAGAAGTATAAGGCTAAAAGCGGGCACGACGGCGTAAACTTTGAGTCGTTTTGAACGGGTAACCTGAGTATAACTATGGCTGTCAATATTATTGAAAAAGCTGCCCTGGTACCCGTCTAAATTTTGCCCAGTTACCCAGCAGCTTTTTCCATAATATTAACAGCCATAGTTATAAACACCATCAAATTACCCGTGTATTTCTGTTTCAGTTTTATTCTGACGTCTGACATTTTGTTTTACCAGATTACTCCCTTGTCGCACATCACGTGACTGGTCCAATAAACGTCTTCATCTACATCAACTCCGTATAAACCCCGCCCCTGACTCCACCCCTAAAAACTTCTGACATAAAATTATTGTAATTAGACGAAGCCCTCTCCAAGTAGGATAAAAACAATCTTACATCAACCTGAGCCTAAGCCATTCATTCAAACAGTTTAGCCGGACATGCGCAGAGCACCGAATCTCACGTTCCTGAATAATGTATGAGAGAGTCAAGAGACAAGACGTTAAGGTTTGACGTGTGCGTCATCAACAATCCAGTGGGGAAAAATGAAAAAAGGGGGAGGGGTCAGCTCAATTTTCTATTGAAAGAAAAACGCAACAAGAAATTTAAACATTTTTTTAAATAAACAACCCGCACAGTATGATTTTGTCATTCATGTTTTGTGTTTTAGTTTTGCTGGAGAAAGTTATTTACCAAGACCTTGGTTGTATTGTTGTGCGTTGTTTTTTTTATTTCAGTAATGATTCTTATTTTACCAAGCAATGTTTCATTTTCAGTAAATTGTTTCGTTGTTTCAACTGCTCTGCTCTACATGTCACAATTATAGAGAAAGAATCAATTAAATATAAGAGACAAGTTATCTTCAGAATGTCAACACGTGAATTTATATTATTAAGCCTTTTATACAATAAGCCAAAAGCCTTAACTAACTTTTCTCGTTAGATGTTAAAAAAATTGTATCCTCACTTAAAAGGAAGACGTGGAAATTACTTAATAACAAAGTAATGCACATCTCTTTCACACCTGATATCTCATCCATTTGATAAATAACTTTCAAAAGCTTCGCGTTTTTCGGAGAACAGAAGAAACGTAGACTTCAATAATTCCTATTTTAGGTCACATGTGTGTTTAGTGCATATATTCTATAACATCGAACTTTGAGGAAGAGATCGGCATTGTGCTACGTACCATGTCTGTTACTTTAACCAACACTTTGGCACATCTGGTACTGTCACCGGTTAATGTCACTTTACTTTACGCTTTCTCATTCCCACCATAATGATAAAATTAAACCAGAAACATACTAACACTAACGTCAAATTACTATTATTTATGTAATGCAAAAAATCGTAGGGGTGAAGTTCAAGATTGAATGAAAGCAAATCAATAGTCTGATTGGTGTTCCCCAGAGTGCCAAGTACACAGAGGAAGTGGAGCTAACAGAGGACCAGAAGGCAGAGTTAAAGCAAGCGTTCTCTATGTTTGAAAAGACGGGCAAGGGGAAAATACCTGCCAGGGACCTAGGCGAGCTGCTTCGGTGTCTGGGCTGGAACCCGTCCGAGCAGGACCTGGAGGAGGCCAGGCATGAGCTAGAGCTGACAGGTGAGTGAGTTGTGTGAGTTAGGACTGACAGGTGAGTGAGTTGTGTGAGCTAGAACTGACAGGTGAGTTAGTTGTGTGAGCTAGAACTGACAGGTGAGTTAGTTGTGTCAGCTAAAACTGACAGGTGAGTGAGTTGTGTGAGCTAGGACTGACAGGAGAGTGAGTTGTGTGAGTTAGGACTGACAGGAGAGTGAGTTGTGTGAGCAAGGACTGACAGGAGAGTGAGTTGTGTGAGTTAGGACTGGCAGGTGAGTTATGTGAGCTAGAACTTACAGGTGAGTGAGTTGTGTGAGCTAGGACTGACAGGTGAGTGAGTTGTGTGAGCTAGGACTGACAGGTGAGTGAGGTGTGTGAGTTAGGACTGGCAGGTGAGTTATGTGAGCTAGAACTTACAGGTGAGTGAGTTGTGTGAGCTAGGACTGACAGGTGAGTGAGTTGTGTGAGTTAGGACTGGCAGGTGAGTTATGTGAGCTAGAACTTACAGGTGAGTTAGTTGTGTAAGCTAGAACTGACAGGTGAGATGTCTGATTTAGAGCAGACATGTGTATGAGTTGTGTGAGTTAGAGCTGATAGGAAGTCTCGTCATTAGCCATCTGTGGATAAGTACGGAGTAACTCTCGCCACAAGCCCTCTATTAGTTGTGGATAAGTACGGAGTAACTCTCGCCACAAGCCCTCTATTAGTTGTGGATGAGTACGGGGTGAGTCTCAGTTGTTCGAGAAAGCTTAACAAACTTTTAAAAAGCGTGCCTCTCGTTCTTTCACTTACGCAGGATGCAGCGCTTTCATGCCATTCATGCCATTCCAGACTGGTAGCGAAATAGTTCTAAATGTTTCTATATATTTATTTATTATTATTTTATTTATTTTTATAAACATTTCCCTTTGAATCAAATTGTAATATTTCTTTTCAAATGATTATCATCAGCCAGGGGAACTATTTCTTTTGCGGAGGTTGAAGCCTACATTGCACGACGTGGAGGAATATACTACGGGAACAATGCAGAAGAAGACATAATGGTCGCCTTTCAGGTGAGTACAAGCATGGGAGATGATTCCTTCAAATAACATGAACGATAGTTCTACTCTGTTTATTGTGCTTGTATCTACTCTGCGATTTATCTTATTTCTACCTCGCTATATATTTTTTTTTTACTACGTTTATATCCCTGGGTTGTTTCGTCTGAAAGAACATATTCCACTGTAAGTCGATCTCAAAGTGACCCGAAGGGGAAAAAAAATCGAATTTGAGAGTTTTCGAGTTAGGGAAAATGGCTTATTGGCGCAGATTAATCAAGGTCGTTGTTGATACAGAGAGGGGGTGGGGGAAAAAGCCATAAGGGCTTGAAGGAAATAGAGGTGGTGTCTGTTTTTTCAAGCCAACTTGTTTTGACATACCAAAACAAGCCCGTGAGAAGAGACGCCTTCCCTCCCCTCCTCTACTGTACTCCTTCCATAGTTGGATGGCGGAAGTAACATTTTTCTTCCTCAAAAGAGTCACAGCAAACTTTGGAAAAGTCAACTAAGTGGGGTTGGAAGCAATTAGGCCGGGACCTAACGTTTAATTCGATATAGGGAGGTAATCGACTTGGGAAAGTTCAACTTAGCGAGTTCAGAATATATCAGCCTTATTGAAATGATAGTGTCGACATAGACAGCAATAATAAGTCATTGTTTCTTGTAATGATCTTTTGAGGTCAAGAACAGACGTATTTCTAACTCAATTCTTAGTAATGTTGTTAAACGATAATTCTGAATTCCAATTACTCGGTTTTGAAAGCGATAATCGAATTTAATTCTTTTTTTTAAAAAATTCCATTCTGAAAACTTCAAAAGATATTAGAAAAAAAATGTATTCTCGCAATTGCTGACATTTTCATCTATATGGCCGCCAAGGTGTGTTTATACGTTTTGAGCGCTCGGTGCAGTGTTTTTAAATTAATACATTTATATTTTGGCAAAAAGTGTGACGTCATTAAGTCCATTGATGGCCGAAATTGACAAAAATTATATCGCGCTGTATCCAAGTGAGGAACTGGGCTCACAGCGCTTTACATGAAGGGTATACATAAATGTAATTAGCCATATTACGTTTTGCGTGTAAAATTATTGAGTTCATTCAATCATTTCTATGCTATCTTCACCTGCCATAGAAACAGTTCTGCGTGGGAGGACATTTTCTTAATTCAACGAAACCTCTGACGTCATTTACTTATTTCACTTTTTTTTTCTTAATGATATAATTTTTCTTAATAAATAAATGGCGGCTGGATGGTTGAAGTCAATAGTTGACTGGCCTCAAAGCCACAATAAAACATGTTGATGTATGACTATCGCTAAAAATTCCTCCACTGACCCGAAGAGGAGATGGGCACCGACAATGTCTACCAAGTCCCGAAAATAATATAGTGGACACATTAGAACCACGTGGTTATAGGACACACGCACAAAAATTAATAAAGGTTTTTAATAAACATAAAGTGCAAATATGTTTATTTTCATCTCAAAGTAGAACATAATTTACCCTTGCCACTTTGTTGCATATATGTCTGTAGGTTACGGCAACGGTATCGAAAGCATACCATAATTAGCTTTACCTACACGAACGATAACTTGTTTAAAATTAGATTAACATACCCGATAATCGGTTTTTTTAAAACTTTAAAAAAATTATTAGTTGTCTATCCGTCCTATTGTATCCAACTGTATGAACTGTGATGGCCCTCACTCTCTCATTCTTTCATGTGCCTCGTCTGGCCCAGGTACTGGACAAACACGGCAGTGGCAGGATCACAGTGGCGGACTTCCGTCACTTCATGACAACAATGGGAGAAAGAATGTCACTGGAGGAGGCTGAGGAACTGATAGCAAGGTCAACACATGACGGCAAGGATTACATCGAATATAGAGGTTTGTTTATATTTCATACACACGATCAGGGCAAGGATTACATCGAATATAGAGGTTTGTTCACATTTCATACACACGACACACGATCAGGGCAAGGATTACATCGAATATAGAGGTTTGTTCACATTTCATACACACGATCAGGGCAAGGATTACATCGAATATGGAGGTTTGTTCACATTTCATACACACGATAAGGGCAAGGATTACATCAAATATAGAGGTTTGTTGAAATTTCATATACACGATGGCAATGATTTGCATCAATATAGAGGTTTGTTCACATTTCATTCACATGACGGTATGGATTACATCGAATATAGAGGTTTGTTTATATTTCATACACACAATCAGGACAAAGATTACATAGATTAATGAGATTTTATATACAAGAAGAAAGAGATTGCAATATGAACTCAAATACCCTAACAAAACCAACAACCACACAATATCAACTCAAATAACCTAACAAAACCAACAACAACACAATATCAACCCAAATACCCTAACAAAACCAACAACACCACAATATCAACTAAAATACCCTAACAACTAAAACAACGTCAGAGAACAGTTGCCGAAAAAACAGGAACCGTCCCTGGTAAAATTACACCTGTATTTGTAACTTAGATTACCTGGGTTTAGGGGTTAAAATAGCCCAGGCTTTTCACGGTCAAATGTTTTCTTTTTATATCGTTATGATACCCTTACATAAATCTAATGACATCTTTTTAATAAATTCAAACATCTGATAGAATATAGAATATACCTTTATCTAGTAATATCCTCTAATTCAAAGTGGTTTATATAAGTGAGCTTTATTTGATTTCCTTTTCTTCCAGATCTCGTTCACGCAGTGCAACTGCTTCCAACATGACACGTCATCCTGACCCCCGGTGGATGAGTTCAAAGGTTAAACTTGTGCAGACCATGGACTGCAAGCCCGGATTCTGTGCACTACGTCACTTCACTTTACTGCACCTTCCCGCCAAAATGTATGACGTAATAGTATCACTTCTGCACCGTGTACACTCTGTCGTCACGCAGAAACATCTGCGTACTCACTCACTGCTGTTGAACTGTTTATATGTCAACGACCAAACGAAGATATTTACTTTAAAGACAAAGAGAAACTTTATTTACAAGAATGAAGTCAGCGATCTAGCAGCTACCTAACTTGACGTATTTCAACATTTGCAGCTGTTTATATGTTGTCCTCTTGACCTATTCCAATGCACATACTAGCACAACTATGTCTCTACTGTAATGCAATATGTTGTTGTACCAGTCTCAGCACTTCGTGTAGGAGGGCGGGCAGGGTGTCCAGAGCCTTTATTAGAGCAACGATGACCTCTAAATAAAATAAAACACGAGTTAGGTGGAACGCCGATCTCTCAATAGATTGTATTTTCTGAGTCGCTTCCTTATCCCCTATATCTCTCTCCTTCCTCCGTAACTCTATCTCTATTTCTCTCTCTCTCTCTCTCTCTCTCTCTCTCTCTCTCTCACTCACTATATATATACATATCCCTCTCTCTTTCCCTAGTTCTCTCCTCCCTCTTTCTGTCTCCGTATCACTCTCCTCCCCTCTCTCTTTATATATATATATATATATAAAGTTATATGTATATATATAGATATATATTTCTAGATATATCCTCCTTCCCTTGCAATTTTCTCTCTTCTCTCTGTCTCTCTCCCTTCTCTCTATCTCCTACCCATCTCTGTATGTGTATCTCTTNCTGTGTATTAAATTTAAAAAAAACACACTATTTTTCTCTCTACCACATATGTATATTTATATAGATAGATAAATATAGATATATAAATATATATAGATTTATATATATATATATATATACTTTTGCCTCTTTCTATCTGAAACTGTGTATGTGTTTTTGTGTGCTCCCATACTACCAATTCTCTTCCCTTATTTCTTCCAATTTTCTGGAATATACATGTATAATGTGACGTGTTTCGCTCTTGTATTTGTCCATCAAGAGATGTATTCCGCCATGAATCTCTTCTCTACTGATGTAGTTATTGTTGGAGCTCCAACCTGTCGTTATTCACGAACTTGGAAAACGTGTGGAGCTCCACCCAAAACGTTAGCATTTGATCGACAGCTTTGTGTGGAGCTCCACCCAAAACGTTAGTATTTGATCGACAGCTTTGTGTGGAGCTCCACCCAAAACGTTAGTATTTGATCGACATCTTTGTGTGGAGCTCCACCCAAAACGTTAGCATTTGATCGACAGCTTTGTGTGGAGCTCCACCCAAAACGTTAGCATTTGATCGACAGCTTTAACGGCGCAAACAGGCTAACATGTTTCAAGGTGTCTCAGAGCATATCTGAGAAAAGTAACTGTCATGAAAGCGTTCTCAAGTGTTTACATACAGCGTTTTACTAAATGAAACCTGCATTTAGTCATCGACTTTAAGAGATCTACCTCCGGAGAACTTTTCTCTGAAAACAAAATTATCCATACGTCTTCTCGTGGTATCCAACCCTGAAATGTTTTGAATTGGGACATTTTTGGCTGCACATACTACTCTGACGCTTATAACGATAATATTGAATGTCCTTTGACTCTTTTTGTCCTTTGACTCCTTGCACGTGATTTCATATCTTTACATAGTGTGTTGATAATTCCCACATAAAAAGTAGAGACGCAAGCAGCTGAAACAATCGTTGTTCTATGATGTCCAATACATATCTCGTCTTCTCTATTAAAAATCAATGAAGTGCCATATAAGTGGTTAATTTTTGTGCAGCACTCTATTTATGCACACAACTTTTTTATGCCATGTTCAACCAGCATATTTACTCCCCTTTTGTCGTAGTATCTTGAAATGAATGTCAGATTGTCTTCCCATGAAATGTCTTCTCATTTACCCTGTCCAAGAGATCAGAAAATTTTTGAGCCACACAAAATACAGAATTTTTAAAACAAAAATCACGAATGTATATTAAAATGAGAGAATTTATATTTATTGAATTATTGACAATTTTATTGTTTGTCTTCCTTGTTGAGCGATGAAGAAATAAATGTTATAATATTCAATTAACATATTTTATATATATCTATATATAAATAAGACATAATATTTCAAATATGCTAATGCCCCATAATTTTCACCAATTTTTGGGAAAGCTTATTAAGTACATCAATCCCACCTCTCAGTTATGTACATTAATCCCACCTCCCAGTTATGTACATCAATCCCACCTCTTAGTTATGTCCATCAATCCCACCTCTCAGTTATGTACATCAATCCCACCTCTCAGTTCTGTACATTAATCCCACCTCTCAGTTATGTAAATCAATCAGACCTCTTAGTTATGTACATCAATCCCACCTCTCAGTTATGTACATCAATCCCACCTCTCAGTTATGTACATTAATCCCACCTCTCAGTTATGTACATCAATCCCATCTCTCAGTTATGTACATCAATCCCACCTCTCAGTTATGTACATTAATCCCACCTCTCAGTTATGTACATCAATCAGACCTCTCAGTTATGTACATCAATCCCACCTCTCAGTTATGTACATCAATCCCACCTCTCAGTTATGTACATTAATCCCACCTCTCAGTTATGTACATCAATCCCACCTCTCAGTTATGTACATCAATCCCACCTCTCAGTTATGTCCATCAATCCCACCTATTAGTTATGTACATCAATCCCACCTCCCAGTTATGTACATCAATCCCAACTCCCAGTTATGTACATCAATCCCACCTCTCAGTTATGTACATCAATCCCACCTCTCAGTTATGTACATTAATCCCACCTCTCAGTTATGTCCATCAATCCCACCTCTTAGTTATGTCCATCAATCCCACCTCTCAGTTATGTACATCAACTCCACATGTGAGTTATTTACGTCAATCCCACATTCTAGCTTTTACTCCACACAACGTGTAAAACTAAGTGTATATTTTTTTATTTCCTAGATGTTATATACATAAACTAGTGTTTTGCCCATCAAAAATTACCAGAGTTGTCCATGTGAGTGTATTTCAGCTGAAAACAATAAATAATTTGATAATGTAGAAATTTAAAAAAGAGAGACAAATTAAATCCCATTTCCCTATTGATCAATTTATGAGGACGTTCGAAAGGAGAAATTTCTTGTGCTTTCTTTTTTGGCGTGGCTCTTTTTAAATTTACATAGCGTTACGAACCTCATACATATCAAATTATATAATAACTAGTGTATCACCAGTCATATATGACCGAAATTTTCAAAATAAATATATTTTAGTTGAGATTTAGTAATTTTGAAAAAATATACATCAGAATAAAAATAATTGTGAAAAAAATATTTCATTTATTTCATTTAATTAATTTATCTTCAAATTTAACAATTTTATGAGATGTTGAGAAAATAGTTATTTTTGGTTCAGCAATTAAGCGCGCTGCTTTCTAAAATTAGTAGCGTTACGAACGGACGGGACGGATATACATAACAAATTATATATATAATAGCCCAGTGGTGTGGGTATGTTTGTAACGTAACGCGTAACGCAAGAGATGTACCACAGTCTACAGCAGTTAGTTTAGTTGAAAAATCGTGTTTTGATGAGCACTGTAAAAATATTTAATAGGATGACGTCATTGTTTGGTGTGCATCGGTGCGCAAAATACGGTGCGCAAAATACAACCCCTATTATTATTATTAAATAAATACTTTGCGTACATTTCATAAAGTTTAATAATTCGTATTTATCAAAAAAGGACAAGTTAGTTGGTCTTTAAAAAAAAGGTTGGCGCCGTAGGCGCCCAAAAAACGGGGGCGCCGCAGGCGCCACGGCGCCTGGCACAATCTAGTTATGCATATTAATATATGAATATGTCCATTCAATGTAACATTTTCTTGTAAAAGCAGTTATGCTTTATTATCTTTTTAAATGAGTTTTTCTTTGTGGTAACAATTTAAATATTCAGTGAACACTAAAAACAACAATAACGTCTTTTTACTGTGACCAATTCAAGCAAACACTAACTGTCATCCTCGGGAACTATTTGTGTTATAGTGTTTTCATAGTGTGTAATTGAATTGTAATTATTTCGGAACTTTCAAAAGCAAATTTTATGTTTATTATTATTTATTTAAGTTTGTTCTTATGTCTTTTGATGTACACATTCCGTTCTTCCAAGACTATTGTGTCTGGCATTTAGTATTACAGACACGAAACATTTCATTTTACTTGTTCTGGTTTATGATAACTTTCATAACTAAAAGAATAATACTACTTTAGTTTATTTCCCTTTTATTGGGAGGATCATTAACTTATTTATACTAGATAGTGACTGAGAGGAGATTGTACTGAATTATAAACCATGGCAGTGATAAATACATTATCCTGTATTTTATAACATGGCAGTGACATGACACTGTACTGTATATTATATGAACGCTATAGTTTTTTCTGAATACTGAAAGTATCGTTGTGTGTAGGCCTAATCTATGAGTCCTTCTTAAAGTTGATGGTGGAAAACAATTCTTGATTCAAACATAAATGGTTTTTTTAAAAAAAAAGTTTCATTATGATCCACTTGGTTTTCTTGTATTATTTCGGGTCGAATGGAACGCCTGCTGTTATAAGCATAAGGAAAGTTCTGTTTGTACAAACAAAGTAAAAGGAGTTGTATTTCATGACTGAAGTATAGCGTAGGTAGAATGTGACGGAAATAGTCATGATACAAAGTATATTGGGCTTCGGTGCAACTTGAAATGAATTTTTGAAAGAAGAAAGATAATGTTGTTTTTTAATTTTATTTTTAAATAGATAAAAAAACAGCTTCGTTTACACAAGATCTCAAAAAAGTTATTGGAAAAAATATCAACATATGACAACGAAAAAGTTCGGTAGCTTTCACATTAAACGCTAGATTTAATTTTTAATTTTTATAATTTTTATTAATTTTTTAAAAAAATTTTAGGGG
>MUZC01000011.1:937183-999741 GCA_002072015.1 Radix auricularia | reverse complement strand
GGGGTAAATTTTTTTTTTTTTTTTCTTTAAAAAAATGTGTTGACATGGTGAACAATACACGTTGCAGCCATCCGAACCATTACAAACCCGCACCCTTCCTCTTGTGTTCCTTAACACGTAAAGACCCCCCTCGCAGAAATACTTATCTTGATAAGACGTACTGATGTCAGAATTTAACGTAAACCAGTGGCGTAGCTAAAACTTTTGCCGCCCGGGGCGGTCTCCATTTTGCCGCCCTTTTAGGGGGATCTACGATGACGTCACGCACCGGGGACGAGGGGGAATGTTTAATAAATGTGACGTCACACAAAAAACGGGCAACGTTAAATAAAAGTTCCACTTATGTATTCGATTAATGACACTTTATTTAATGACGTTTTACATGGCTTCAAGCGTGCTATGATATTGTGGTGCAGCCTTACACTAAAAACATACTTAAAATGACAAAAAATTGATTTTAAACATGCTCATTTACAAATAGAAAATACGGTTTTAAGCGAGGGGGGCGCAAAGCTTTGTGACGTCATAAGAAAAAGGGGTTTAAGTTTTTATGACGACGTGTAACGAAAAGTGTGTGTGGGGGGGGAATCAGCTAAAATAGCATGAAGCCGTTTATGAAATCAATCATATAAAGGATTTGTATAAATTAATTAACAAGAATGAATAATTGAAGCGATGTAAAGTGGGGTCAATGTTTTACCAATGCATGCCATATTTATGTAAGCAGCAATAAATGGAGCTGCATAAAAAATATACCTATAAATATACACATATAAAAATATAAGATTGTTTTATAAAGGCCACAAGAGGTCCAACANGTGTTCACGAGGAAGATATCAGTTCAATTAAAAATCGAGGAAATTTTCTAGAGCTTGTTGACTTGTTGGCTAAGTACGATCCAGTATTACGTGAACATGTAGTAAAAATAAAGATGGGTAAAAAATATAACGTCTCTTATTTGTCGCCAATGATTCAGAATGAATTCATAGACCTTTTGGGAGGCGCAGTGAGAAAAACAATTATAGACCAAATAAAGCAAGCTAAATACTTCTGTATGATATTTGACAGCACTCCTGATATTTCTCACAAAGATCAAACCAGTCAAATTATAAGATACGTTGTTATTGATGGCTGTGATGTTAAAGTTGTAGAATCGTTTATTGACTTTGTAGAAACTAAAGGAAAAACTGCTGAGGAAATGACAAATATGATTTTAAAGAAAATAGAAAATGACGGTCTAGATATAAATAATTGCAGGGGACAGGCGTATGACAATGCCGCCGTCATGAAAGGAAAGCACAGTGGTGTTCAAACTCGTATTAAATTAATAAATCCATACGCAGAATTTGTAGCATGCACAAATCATTCTTTAAACCTGGCATGTTTACATGCGGCTTGTACTGCTATTGATTCCTTAACATTTTTTGGAACTATTGAACAGTTGTTTTCATTTTTTTCTTCTTCCACACATCGATGGGAGGCTTTACTTTCCGTCACAGGCCAAGGTGTCAAACGCAGCATTGAAACTCGCTGGAGCGCCAGAGCAGAAGCAGTAACTATAGTCAACAAACATTTTATTAATATTTTAAGCGTTTTGGAAAAATTAACAGCTGAAGAAGAAAACAGTAAAACAAGAGCAGATGCTGGAATTTTACTCAATTCAATGCAATCTTTTTCTTTCCTATGTTATCTCTATTTCTGGGATCCCATTCTCATGGAAATCAATGATGCTCAAAAATATCTGCAAATAAAAGGGTTAAATGTTCATCAATGCCACGTAAAATTAAATTCTTTGCAAACCTATTTCATGGAACAAAGAGATGTACTAGTACAAAATGCTGTTACAGCAGCCAAAACAATGTGTGAAGAGTTGGAGATATGTACGGAACGTAGGGTAAGAAGAAGAAAAATTATGAGTGGGGAAAATTCACAAGACCTGGGTCTATCTCTAGAACAGGAAATACAACGAGAAATGTTTTTATCCATGGATCGCATTATACATGAAATAAAAGAAAGATTTGAGCAGTTAGACGTCCTTGCAAGAAAATATTCGTGCATAATGCCATGTAACCTAATCAATGAAGCATTTGAATGTGAAATAAATGACTTTATTGACATTGACAAGGAACAGTTTCTTATTGAAAGAAAGAGGATTCAGGTTTTTATGGCTGTACCTACATTACAAGAAGAAGCATTTTCTTGGAAAAACGGGACAAAAGGCCCTCTTGATCTTTTAAAATTCATACAGCAGTATAGATTAGAAAATTCTGTACCAAACATTGTAATTTTGTTAAGAATTTTCTTAACAATTGCTATCAGTGTCGCTAGTTGCGAACGGAGCTTCTCGAAATTGAAGTTAATAAAAAATTATCTTCGTTCCACGATGAGCGATTTCAGACTTCGAAATCTTGCAATATTGTCAATAGAACAAGATATTACAAATAATTTAAATTTTGATAGCATTATACACGATTTTTCTAACATGAAAGCTAGGAAAGTAAATGTATAAATATGTGTACATACTATCTAATGCATACAATTTGTTTATTTAAAAAATTAAAGCATTTTCATTTAGTTATAAAAACACAGTAATGCATATTCATTGGTAATGTGTTTCTGTAAGTAAATTTGGAATATGTATTCTCTCATGCGACTTCAGTAACTTTCTTGTGGTCTTTAAAAAGAATATCTTGCATTTTAAAAACAAAATATGTATTTACATGTATATTATCTTATGTGGCCACCTTTATTGCTGCTTACTTAAATATGGCATCTAATGGTAAAAATGTTCCCACCTTTACTTTGTTTCGATTGGAATTATTTATTTGTAATAATCAATTTATACAAAGTACCACGGCACGGAAGTCCGGAGGGCGGCAAATTGGTGACCGCCCCGGGCGGCAAAAGCACCAGCTACGCCACTGCACGCACGCACGCATGCATGCATGCATACATACATACATACATACATACATACATACATACATACATACATACATACATACATACATACATACATACATACATACATACTTGCACACACACATACATACATGCATACAATTCATACTTACATCCTTTTTTACATTAATGCATCTATACATATGTGCATGTTTATTTTCATGTAGGTATGTACGTATACAAATAATAAAATTCTCCGTCCATTTATAAAGTTCGATAAAGCAACAAAACATAAATCTGACAGTCTTGTTCAGTTGTCTTATGTAACTGTTAACTGGGTGGTAACAATGCTCCTGCTCCCAAGAGTGCTTTCAACAAATGACGTTCACACATTTGATCGGCTCCATCATGTCCCAACACGCACCGAAACAATCACTTCATTAGCCTTGGGAAGTTCAAATATAGGCAATGGAATATTAGATAACACCGTCGTTCTATTTTCGTCTCAATCCTGCCTTCAGAACTAAAAGAACCCCTTAAGAATAGCGTTAAAGTAAAAAGCATTTTTCCTCATTACATTACTTTCTTAAACTATATATTTTATTATTTTTGCCTAAGTGTTCACTCTAAATTTAATAATACCAATTAGATTACCAAACACAAAAATATATCAAATGGTCAATGATTTAATTTATAAAAAATCTATGTTGGCCTTAATAAATTTTTAAAAATTTTGTTTTCCGGTCGTCAATTTTGCATTCTACTATTATATTGGATCAAACTTGAAACATTATTTGAAGTTATTGCTCTATTGAATCTTTCCTCACACTTTAGGGCTAGGCTCCAACGCAATTTTCTACACTGTACAGAGTAAATAGTTAATATTTTTTTACTTTATAACGTTTAAGCTATCCATCAAATCGGTCTTTGAAATATTTTACCTGAACGTTTTATGTATGTAAATAAACTCAAGTATTTTTGTACACCGATGGGCTTTACGATGTAAGTCACAATTTGTAAATATTTAAACACCTCCTTCCTCACACTCAGATGCCTTTACTAAGCTGTAACCGTTTACAGCAAACAGATAAGTCCAAGCTACCCGGTGCTACACTCAGTCCCACCAACCATCTGATCGCCTGTGATCTGAATGATAGCAATAGGTTAATGGATTTAGGTCTGCTGGCTTTGCCTGTCGTCAGACCAGGTTCTTAAGATACCGTACTGTGTGGGCCAAGTCCCCACATCGCCTAACTAGATTTACACCCAGCGATGCCCTGTGGATATAGCGATGGCATCTAACACGTCTCAGCTAAAAGTTCAACCTGCGCTCTGGTATTTTCACGCCCCTGTTCATCTACTGGCTGAGATTGTATTATTTTCCTCAGGCAAAGATTTTATAGTTCTACAGCCCAGCGGAACTAATGATTGGTAAACATATTGTGTCCATATTATGTTGGGTGGAGAGATTGTTACTTCAAGGAAATGGAAGAAGACAATGGGTGAAGCCTCTAATAACAAAACCATATTGACTTGTTACAAGGGTATTTGTATTATTTTCATAATATAATTGTTCATCAGGAGAGGTATATTTCGATTATACATCTAGTACTATGTCAGGTTTGCTTTAATGGTCATGGCTTAAAATGTAATTTTCCTATATTAATGTGTCAGTTCTTTTTATACATAAATATTATTCTAAAATGTATATATTTTATTTTTGGAATGCTCATATAGCTACATTGAAATTCGTCATAAGCAGCTAAAAGTTACCATGCAAATTACTAAAAATAAAAATAGAGGATAATTTATTCTTTTTAAAACTGTTTCAACAATGCGTAACTTTAGTTGAAATTAACTTATGTGGTATAATATAAACTTATTTCATATATATGTGTTTGTCAAACAAACCTACCAGGAATTCATATACATTTATACAATGGCAGTGATTCTAAATTGACACGTGATTTTGTGTTTTTTCACGTAAATTTTTGTCATAGTACTTATCGTGAGCTGAAAAAAGGAGATTGCTATATAAGATGAAATGGGCGTGCGTATCCGGGCTTGAAGCATGCCAAGGATGATGATTTTATGATCTTGAAAAACGAAGACTCTTTTAATCATTTTTGAACTTTCAATAGTTTTATCAGAGATTAGTAACTGTTGTTATTTTAAGATTTTTTTTTTTATCAAGTCAATTCACTCCCTTCTATAATACTCCGAGAAGAAACATTATCTTTGGATAAGTCTTGCTTTTGCCTTTGAATTCGCAGTTAGGACGACAGCTCAATTAATAGTTGGCTATTAACTGGATGGCGCTCACATCTTTTCTTTAAACCAATTTTAAAGTAAAATCTCGTATTGGCGCACGATATCATGCTTAGCATTTCAAATATAAACTTAAATTCTATCAATAAATATTAAAAGTAAAGGTGAAGAAAAAGTATTGTATTATTTGATTTCATCTGAGTGGGCTTATAGCATTTATTTTCTTGTATCCTATAACCCCTGTGTGGGTTGTTGGAACACCATCGCAAACTCTCCACTCTTTTAAGCCATTTGTCCCGGCTCACTTCTGACCTTTGAGAGTTGATAAACGACAAGCTGGTCAATTCCTTAATGTTCTCCTCTCATTTCTTCTTTTGCCCCTTTTTCTTCATCCCCTGGACATTGTGAGACCCCCAGATCTTTTAACGTGTCCATACAATCTGTGTTTCTTTGTCATTATTGATTTAAGAAAATCCTCGTATGGACCAATGACGGTTGTTGTTTTTTTTCCTTTTTTTAAAAAAGTGCACATCTTCATTGGTGATATGTACAGCAGTGGCGTATTTAGCTATAGGGCACCGCACCCCAATTGGGTCTAAAATGGCACCCCCTAAAGACGCCCTAGACGAAGACTAAAAGGGTGTCACTGGAGAAGAAAAAAGATGGCTAATCACAAAAATTCTAATCAATACCAAACTGCAATACGACAGTATGGGCTTGTGAAATATTGTATTTCAAATTATGAAACTGTAATAACTAATATCTGGTTTGATCAGTCAGGAGCTTCACCAAGTGGAAAATAATAGAGAAGATTTAAAACGAAGGATTGGCGTGACGTTGTTCTTAGCAGAGCAAGGGTTGCCATTCAGAGGACACAGATAACCTTCTTGCTCCAGTGATGGTAGTTGTAGAAATGCTTGAAATTTTCGTGAATTGTTATCTTTATTAGCCAAATATGTCTACACTTTGGACAATAATCTGAAGTTTGAAAATGTTTAAAATGATTTAATTCAATCATTCGCATCTGAATTATCAGTGACAATTAATAGTGAAGTTCAGTCTGCTTAATTCTTTTTTTAAATTATTAATTAAGCCATTGGTTTATCTAAATTTGATCAGATGTCAGCTTCTTTACGTTCGGTTTTAAAACCAGTGCATGTTGTGCATTTATAGGCTTTCATACTTTGGTAAACAGCAATGCTCCGCATTTGCTGAGAAGATTTTAACGGTACTACAAAAGCGAAACATTCATATCACACTCTGTCGAGGACAGGCATACGATGGCACATCTGTGTTGTCTGGAATTAATAGTGGCCTTCAAACTCATATAAAGAAACTTTCACCAAATGACACCTATGTTCATGGTTGTTGCCCATGTTTTGAATTTGGTTTCTATAGAAGCAATGTCTGTAAACAGTGATCAGGGCCGGACTAACAATCCGTATTTCCGTGCAAGTGAAAGGAGAAAAAAAATCGAGGGACGCAAAATTAATTTATGGAAATGAGGAAGAGCGATCTAGATAATTAATTTTAAAAACAAGTCCCAAAAAGAGTATTAAATCATCTTTTGAATAATAGACAATTAATATTTATTATATTATAAAGCCAAAATTCGACTTTAACCAGGACCGCAATGAGTTTAGTGACAAGAGGCCATTTCGCTCTTTCTAAGAAGAAAATGTTGTAACTAGAATGTATTGCTCCAATTGAAAAATTATTTAAAAATTATTAAATTTGCGCACTGAATCTTTCAATTTAATCTCATTTCACTATAATGTAACGTAAGCATCATTTTTGCACCCCTGTACATTGAAGCCCAGGGACATATTTACCTTGCTGCCATACATTGTTACGACTTGGAGCGCCGCACAATACAAAATAGTTTAACTTTGAGGCTCAAATCAAGCAATTATATAAGAAATCATAGTAATCGATAGAAAATTACCAGCTATGGTTGGTGTATTCTGTAGCTAAAGATTCTTTTTTTTTTCATCTACAGTAAAATATTTGCAATTCCTACATCTTTGTTAGCAAACGATGGCTATGGATATTTGTAGCATTAAGTACAAATCCTAAAGAATCATGAAACAACTAAAAGCATTTTAAAGCCAAAATTACTGTCTTAAATTGAGTGTTCGTTATAAATTTTGTAAACTATAGGTCCTATTTCTCATTGGGCGCGGTTTTTCAACGGGTATTTTCAATTGTCAAACTTATGGGAAAGCTGCTTTGCACGGCCATGATGGATGCACAGGAAAGATACTAATTTTAATTCTTTTACCACCTTGTTGACACTGCAACCATGTCTTCAGAACAAAGATTTTCTAAATTGCAACAGCACAACCATTACTTGTGTTTTTTTTTATATCATTAATATGAACTAAAAGATTTCTGAAGATTTGAAAAGCTTTTCAACATATGAACCATAAGTGGACATACAATTTCTAATGATTTATAAGGGGTTTATTCTCGATTGAAAAAATATTTAGGACCTTCGGAAGTTTTGAAATTAATAACAAAAATGAAATATGCTCCAAACTTGACTTGAGCATTGCCCTATGCATTTTTTTTATTTTCCGATCCGGGGAAAGAAATTTGTACAAACTAAAAATAATTAAGAAATATTTTTTTTTTAATATCTCAAACAAGATTGTCAAACCTCGCTGTATCAGCTATTGAATATGAACTCAATAACAGCTTAAATATTTATAAATTATTGAGAGAAGTCTCTGAACTAAAAATTACTTTTAAACAAAGTATAAAGTCATTTTAACTGGGGTTTTTTAATGAAGCATTTTTAGTTAAATTAAATTAGAGTATTGGTGCTAAATACTGTGTTTAAGTTTAAATTAAATTGATTTTGTATATAAATTTTTATTTATTTATTATTTTTTGGAAAGATGGATGCTTGCTAAAAATATAACAAGTGATGTAACCTTTTTTTTAAATTGTATAATACTTAAATTGTAATTAAGTAGGGGCGCAACTTTTCACTTTTGCACGGACTGGTTCAAAGGCTAAATCCGGGACTGCAGTGATGTACAGTTATTTTTTCGGCACAGCTGCAAAGTTTTATGCATTCCTCGTGTCTACTTTACCACGTCTACATAGTCTTAAAGAACATCAGACACCTTAATATAAATCAAAAGAAGATAATCTGAAACGACTTTCTGATATAAGATGGGCAAGCAGTAAGCATGCAGTAGTTGATGCAGTTGTTGGATTATTCTCTGATATTCTGGCCACAGTTGAAGATATAAATTCAGAGGAATCAACAGAATATAAATTAAGTGTCATAGCAGAAGCTATGGGACTATATGTTTGATAGCAAACTTTTCTTTTGTTTTTTCTGACGCTATTTGTAAAAAAGTTGTTGGCTATTATCATCGTGTTATCTAACTACTTGAAACTCAAGGACGTTGACATTGACATTGCATTTACAAAACTATTGATCGACTAGATTGTGCCGGGGCGCTGTGGCGCCTGCGGCGCCCACTTTTTTAGGGCGCCTACGGCGCAAACCTTTTTCAAAAGCCCAACTAACTTGTCCTTTTTTGATAAATACGAAATATTAAACTTTCTGAAATGTACGCAAAGTATTTACTAATAAGCGTTGTATTTTGCGCACCGATGCACACCAAACAATGACGTCATCATATTAAATATTTTTACAGCGCTAAACACCACACGATTTTTCAACTAACTGCTGTAGACTGTTGTACATCGTTCCTCAGCGTTCCACATCCAGTGAGTGAGTGACCTGGGCTTTTATATTATTTACTAGATTGTGCCGGGGCGCCGTGGCGCCTGAGGCGCCCCGTTTTTTAGGGCGCCTACGGCGCCAACCTTTTTCAAAAGCCCAACTAACTTTTCCTTTTTTTATAAATACGAAATATTAAACTTTCTGAAATGTCTGCAAAGTATTTAATGATAGGGGTTGTATTTTGCGCACCGATGCACACCAAACAATGACGTCATCATATTAAATATTTTTACAGCGCTAATCACCACACGATTTTTCGACTAACTGCTGTAGACTGTTGTACATCGTTCCTCAGCGTTCCACATCCAGTGAGTGAGTGAGTGAGTGACCTGGGCTTTTATATTATTTATGATAAAAGAAATACGTTTGTTAAAAAGAGAAGCGATGAAAATTTTGATATTGTGAATGTAGATGTCAAAGCATATGTTATCGAAAATTGTTACAAACTCGATGTTAAAAGAGAATTTAAAGAGAAATTGAACACAAGAAAAGTATTGGAGACAAACTTAGCAGAGATGAAAGGGCTGATAATCCAAATACACGATTTAAATCTGATACCTGCTTCACTATATCGAATACACTTGTAAAACAATTAAATGATTGATGTAATGACTTTCAGAGCACAATTAGATCTACTTATTTCTATTGTATTGATCCATCAAAAATGTTGGAAGAAAATAAAGATTATTTTCGAAGTTTACGCGAAATTCACAAACATTACATTAACTTTCATATAATATGATACCTTCAAATCTTTGTAGGCATCAAAAAGTCCAACACTGTCTAGTGAACTACAACTCTGTCATTCTTGACTGAAAACAACCGAAGTCTGGTCTCCCTAATTTGTCAATACTCTATAACATTAACCCGACTCTACCTGTTAGCGGTGCCTAATCTGAAAGAAGTATCAGCAGATTGAAAATCATCAAAAATTATTTCCGCTCAACAACGACAAACCAACGTGTGACTTGATGGTTTTGCTTTAATGAAATCACGTAGAAGGGAATGTAAATATGGCTGAGGGCTCTATATAAATTCGCATATACTAAGTTTCTTTCTTAGCTCAACATATATACTATTGAAATAAATTTAAGCTACCATATTGAAAACATATCTGTTTATATTATTGCTTTTGTTTACTTGTTCTATAATTTGGAAAAATTACTTAATTAGTAGGCTAATAATTAGTATTTACGCAATGCTCGGATATTAGTAAAATTTGGCAGCGCCCCCTGAAATTCTCATGCCCCACACCCACGCAGACAAAGCTAAATCCTTCACTGAAAAGCAGTGAAGGAGATATTCAAAATCATGCACGAGTATTTCAAAGCTATGTTTACTAAACAATTTTAAAAGTAGACTTTGGATTCAATTTCAGTTGATTTGATATCAGAAAAATGTTAACAACATTTAAAGTGTTGCGGCGTTTACAACTCCATTTTCTTTGGTCTGTTTGTGGGTGACGGTGGGTGTTCTTCTTGTAAACAAATTAACCAATTTCAACATGTTTCAGATTAACTGTGCTCAGCAGCGTTTTTCTTTTTTTTTCTCTCCGATAACTAACCGCCAATCTTCTAGCCTAACTTTTCTCAAGTTTCGTTTAAAATTAAATTTAAAAAAAAAATTTAAAATACTTGTTCATCGTAAACCAAAGACCATAGAATTTGTAAATGATTTAAATATATAGGCATGTCAGATTTCAATTCACCTTCCGCGTTATGTTAATATACCACCTCTTGAGGAAAAAAATATGTGTCTCATTTCAATCTACTAGAATCATAGGCTGTTTTTGGAATAGGCTTGAATAGGTGACTCCAGCCATTAGGCATTTTTAAAAATTAATTATTTTTTTAAAAAATATTTTATTTATTGATAAAGCTACCGGTATTTTTTTTAGGGATCAAGGATCCCCAAAAGTGGATAATTTAACTTATCATCAATATAAATCGATCCTGCTGAGAAAAATAAATGACGACAATATTACAGAAAGCAAAATGAATCCATTTCTCAAATCTTTTTTTTTTTTTTTTTAAAATTAAGGGTTTAACTTTAAACAGAAACATTTTTGACATTATTTTTTTACGAAAAGAAACGTACATGAAATTATACTTTAGAATTGCAGACAGCTACTAACATTTCCCACCCCCAATTTTTTTCATGAAATAATTTAATTTTCCATCAATGATTTCCATATCTAATCAGCCAAAATTAAGGGGTAGTTTTAGAATGGGAGCGCATCAAATTATATAACTTTTTCTCAATACAGGAAACGGCATGGGGGATTAATGCTCATCGATGCAAGACATGAACAACAAATGTTTGTAACTGTAAAATATAACGATCTTCTAACAGGTAGAAGAGCTTTGCTGGCAATCAATAATCAATTTTGTGATGCTTATTGTTGAGTGACAAACAGACGTAACGACCAGGATTGGTTTTTGGCGTCGACTATAGGAATGTGGTTGTTAGCAGTTTCTCGGCGTTCTACGCTCTTTGCAATTACGCGATACAAGAACGATAATTTAGCACGGGATGTCGACTGTATGTCATCACCAGTAACATGGAGTCATTGATAAGACGAGACGAGGAGAGCCTATACTCGAGAGACATTCGTTGGGTGAGGCCAACCCAACGCTGTCAGGGGTTCTCAAATATTTCATAATTGAAAGGTGTCCTGTGTATTAATTATTTTGTTAAAGACAACATGTATATAATGATTGTTTGAAACACCTGGAGAGCTACTGTTCCCGGATGAGGTTTATCATGAATTTTAATGTATCAGCTCTATAATACATTAACAAAAATAATTTAAACATGTTTTGAATTATTATTACATTTTTAACTAGTCTTTGAAACACAATCTTGGAAAACATCTCACTCTGATTTTATAAAATTATTGAACGAGCTGTATTTATTTATGTCATATAAGCACAGCTCTTTGACTAATAATCAGGGTGGGAGGAGGAAAGTATGAAATAAAGTATGTGAGTAATGAAACAATGTGAGCACCACTGTTCTAATCATTGTCAGATGTACCTGTATGAACCCTACAGTACAACCTTCCGTCTGCTGCAACAAAACTCTGGAAGTCATTCTTTTCTAATTTAGTCAGCAGAGCGTGAAGCTTTAAGAAAATATTGTTAACTGGTTTTCGGAGAAAAAGAAGAAATAAATACCCCCCCCCCCCCAAACCCGACCCAAATCAGTCCTGAATTTAGTTTACACTCTGCCATTCTTTCATTCAACATTTTAAGTGCATATGAGTGGTTCTCATATTAACAACGGAGATGTTTTGGAATTTATTATTGATTTCTTAAGTAACGTCACATTAAATTTTGGAAAACCAAAGGACAGTTTTAGAAAGCGATTGACGTCCAAGAACGGTTAAAAGGACGGGTTAACGCCACACCGCTGTTGTTTATGATCTGTTGAAATAGATTGCTGTTCATTCGTTAACCTTCGTTAAGTCGCCGTTACGATGTTTAGAGTTTGTTCTGATTGCTTCTATCGAGGTAATGGTTTGTTTTAACCCAGTTATTTATTGCGCACATTCCACTAAGATCAATGGGTGCATAATTTTTAGACACTGACTGAAATACTGTAGGTGCCCTTTATGAGGGACAGTCAACAAAGAACTTAAGTGTTTTTATTATCCAAACGGGTCTCCTTTGTTCTTAATTCTGTGGCTTGACTACTTAGAGACATCAACATTGGCACAGCGAGACGCGACGAATACTTTATTAAAAGAAAATCACGGGCTAAATTTACAAGACAACTTTAAAAATGAATTATGCGAACATTTTACAGACAATGTTCCCTTTAAGATGCGCGGTTGCTCAGAAATCGGACTTGCACCGAGCAGCAGTTTAAAATAACCGCACAGAAAACTCCGATAAAATAATACCTGTGTTTGTAGGAAGTTATATTTTGTGGGGAAAATTATTTCTGCGCAACTTTGAAATCTATTTTGTCAATTGCACACGGACCAAAGAACATTAGAGAAAACATTGGTTACTTGAGCCAGGTATAAACATATACTTTTGATAGCTAAAACAATTGTACTTTTCTTACTCACTTTGAACATTTACAAATATATATATTTACATTTTAAACATCCTGCCTTGAGTATATTCTAAATCATGAAACATAAAATAGGTCTTTAGCTTCCATCTTTACTTACTTTATTTTGAGCCTTAATATATTTACATTACTTTGTATCTATGCCACATCCCTACCGCTGCACTTTGGCTTGGGAAAATCTAAATAATAAACGCTCGTGTCTCCATTCAATTCTACGCAACTTTTAATTGAAATATCATGTCATTAAAAGACGATAAAAGAATATAGTATTATTATTTCACACTTTTAACTTTGACACTAATTATTGTAGGATTATTTAGCAAGTCTAAGCTTGAAAATGGCGGCTGGGTAGCGAAAGTCAAAAGTGCGCTCGCCTCACAAGCTGAGGGGCGTGGAATCGAGCCCACGTAAAAGCCACTATAAAATGTTGAGAAATGATTAACGCTAAGAAGTCCTCCGCTGACCTGGAGAGGGATGGGCGCCGCCAGTGTATGCCAAGAACGAGAATGTTCTAATGGAATCATTAGAACCCCCTACTACCTCGAAAAAACAAAGAGGTTATGGGACTATTTAAAAAATGCTTCAAAATAATGCGCTACCAAAAAAGAATTACAAAAGAAACACAGAGAGAAAAGCAAAAAACGTGGGTGGGGGTGGAAGAAAAAACGAGGTAACAGCCAACTTTTAAATGGCCAACTTAAACAAGTGATAAAAACTCGAATGATTATTTAAACCCAACTACCAAAAAGAAGTTCCGTTTTTTTTATTCAAGGAAAATAATTCAAGTTCTAGATTACATTAAAAAGTCATTTTAAATTACCAGTTCAGAAACTTAACAAAATTTTCCCTTACGCTACATCACACCAAGAATGTTTCAATATAATGCGCACCGCGCACGAATCTTTTATTCTAAATTAAATTAATATAGATTCTATATCTATATTAAATTAAGCTATATTAAATTAAAAGTCATTTCAAATGAATAATTTTGAAACTAAGCAAAACAAGTGCTATCAAAAATCGATGCTAAGATTAAGGAAGTCCAACGATGATTCATTTGTTTTAATAATCCTTCTTTGTTCTAAATATCATTAGCTTCGTTTGGCGTTTCATTCAACCCGGTAGATGTTAGGGTTGGCGAGAAATTGACAAAATACTGATTTTTTTTTCTCAGGAAATCCAGTAAATCTTTTTGGTATTGTTTTGTTTTTGTGGCCCTTGAACATCCTTGAGACCTCAACTACATATTTGCAAAAGACCCAAACCCTCTATCTGATATTGTTCAGGAGGAGTTGCAGGATCAAGCTCTACAGACATTTCAAATATATGTTAACGCAATTTTTCCCACATGATGGCTAAATTAACTTATACTTTGTACAGTTATCGGTATATTTCTAAACGGAAATTGGTGCATGCAATTTTTAAATGTTTCAATTCAATAAAATCGTGACCTTAAAATAAAATTTACATGATAGCAGTTGTTTGCTTTTAGTTGCACGAACAAATTATTAAACTTATTATAAAGACCAGTAGTCCTTTTATATATAAAGCTTCAGAGTACATGTAAGGACTTACTTACAGAATCAAAAATTAGTCCAGATAAAAGATGCAAGAGCAAATTATCATATAATTAACTTTGCTTTTAGAAAATCCTAACGTTAAAAAAAAAGTCTCTATAGAAATGTTTTCCCCTTCAGTAAAAATGAATCATTACTGTTTCATTCATCCAATTCTTTTAAGACTTCCCCCATTAGCTAAGGGAGGGAAGTCTTCTTTGGCAGCTTAAGTTTATTGAAAGGTCTTACAGAACCCCCAAATATTCGTCTCCCTAATCTCTTCCATCAATTTGTCTAGATGATCAGCGCCATAGAGCTTTCACTGTCTCCGTTGACGGGATCACTTATCTAACAACATGCAAACGTTTCACCATTCGGAGCGGAGC
The DNA here is from genome assembly GCA_002072015.1 of Radix auricularia. Lineage (NCBI taxonomy): Eukaryota > Metazoa > Mollusca > Gastropoda > Lymnaeidae > Radix > Radix auricularia. Next base: position 984,787 of record MUZC01000011.1, on the reverse strand, counting down.
ACGGGCCAGTTTCACTCATTGTGTGAGCTGAGGTTAACGTGAGACTTATCTTAACGTTTGAGCTGCTCATTAAATTGTCTTCTTGCCAGCGATAGAGAGATTTCTCCTATACTCTAGCCTATTAGACTGGTGTGCTACAGGTAATGAGCCTACAAATTTATCAATCATTCTGTAGGTTAAGGTCTTGTTGTTGTTGTTTGTTTTTTTACGTTCAGTCTCTTAAAGATAACGTGAGAGAATTTTTGTGATATGGATCATTTTAAGTAGCACAGGTTTTTTATGTACTTCATGGAAACTTGTTTTGAATACTCTGGCTCTATTAATTACAACAGTGACAAAAACTTTTTGAATTCTGAAAACACATTCTTTAGGGACTCAACAGCGCATCAAAAACATTTCACTGCCTTAACCTTAAATCTAAACATAAAAAAATTAACTACGTCTAATCATTAGTGCGCTCATAAGTCAATAGTGCGCTCGCCTCACAAGCTGAGGGGCGTGGGATCGAGCCCGCGAATAGCCACTATAAAAATGTTGAGAAATGACTAATGCTAAGAAAGTCCTCCGCTGGCCTGGAGAGGTATGGGCGCCGCCTGTGTCTATTAAGCCCGAGAATGTTCTAATGGAAACATTAGAATCCCCTACGACCTCGAAAAAAAGAGGTTATGGGACTAAAAAAGATCATTATGCGGAAAGATAACAGCAGGGCAAGGCAGGCCTTAGAATGGAACCCCCAGGGCAAACGCCAGCGAGGAAGACCCAAGCGTGCATGGAGACGCAGCATGTTAGACGAGGCTAGAAGAACTGAGACGAACTGGGAACGCTTGAAGCGACTGTCAAGGGACCATGTAGAGTGGCAAGCTTTGACAGAGGCTCTATGTTCCACAAGGAGTCAAATCAAACGATGAGGATAATTCATTATGCATTCAATAGGACTTTTTATAGTCTTTAGGCTTTGAGAATTTTTCCTGGCATACAAAAGTCATTATAAATTTCTTCCTACTTTCAAATTTTAGCACCTCAACTCTTTAATTTAATGACAAGATTAGTTGTGTTGCCATGTGAGACATTTAATGATAAAATTAGTGGTGTTGCTAAGGATACAATTAATGAGTATTAATGACACATTTATTGATGTTGCTATTTGACACAATTAGTGATGTTGCTATTGGGCACAATTAATGATGATGCTATTGGATACAATTGGTGATGTTGCTATAGGACACAATTAGTGATGATGTTATAAAACACAATTAGTGATGTTGCTATGGGGACACAATAAGTGATGTTGCTATTGGACACAATTAGGGATGTTGCTATGGGACACTATTCGTGAAGTTGCTGTGGGACACAATGAGTAATGCTGCTGAGGGACACAATTAGTGATGTTGCTGTGGTACACAATTTGTGATGTTGCTGTGGGACACAATTAGTGATGTTGCTGTGGTACACAATTAGTGATGTTGCTGTGGTACACAATTAGTGATGTTGCTACAAGACACAATTAGGGATCTTGCTATAAGACACAATTAGTGATGAAAGTATAGGACACAATTATGCCTTTCTAATTGGTGTCCCAGTAATACCATAGTGCAAATGGAGACGACTTTGGCGTCACTACCACCATAGTAGTCAACTAAAAAATGTTTCCATTTTCTAAAATCAGATTATCCAGAATTATTTAACCTCTGAGATCTCTGAAAAGTCTCTTAACTTCCTCAAACTTTGACTTAACTGTTGATCATTCCATATTTGTTGAGTCAATTAACACCTTTGGTATGCAACATTGCCATACTCTCTGTTAAAATCGTTAAAGACTCGTCTAATTCGTTTTTTAAAGTTAATCTATAACTATACTGGTGAATTAATATTAAAATAATATTTTTATATAAATCGCAATTGTTGTGTAGTACATTCCCCGATGTCCAGTGATGACAAATTCAAGCCAACTACACCGCTAGAAAGAATGAGAAAAGAGAATGGCGTACACAGACGCCAACCGAATCTAACGTCCTGCCCCACGCGAAACACACGGGATTACTGATTTCGTTGTTGATTTATTTAACATCTAGTTTTAAATATATTTACTAAATTTTTGGACACACCTAGGAAATCTATCACGGCACACTAATTTGTCCCGACTCGCGACACACAGATTGAGGAAAAAACTGGGCAAGCAAAAATATTCGTTCAAGTGAACTAACAAGAGCAATCTCGTTTTTATATCTCTTTTGCTTACTGGTTTTATGCATAAGGCTAAGGTTTCATATAACATTTTAAAACACTAGAAGGAAATCAAAATAGTTGAGAAGTGCCAAGTATCAATAGTATGAAATCACATAAAATATCTCTAGTCGTACTCAGTTACGTTCCATTTATATTCACCTTTTAGAACGTTAGAAATACTTCTTCTTTTTTTTCTTTTTTTTTTTTTTTGTATTGAAAATGAATATATTATTTAGTTTGTTATACAATCACAGTATATTTTTTATTAAGACGTGTTATTTGTCCAAAAGACTCTTGTTTCAACACTGACTTTGATTTTTTTAAAAATATATACTTTTATTATTTATTTGGATTTTTATTATAATTATTACTTTTCACGGAATGAGACATTTAGTCGAAATGACAATTTTGTTGTTATCCCTCACCTACAGTTGTAACACATCGTGTTTCACTATGTATCTACTTCTGGCACACTTAAATAGTTTTTTTTTTTAAAACGAGTACAAGAGACATGTGTACGCTGCTAATGGAGCATAGATTATTCCCTTCCCCCCTCCCTGCCGAATGCCATTTAATACCAGGAATCAGGAAAACAGCCCTCGGTCGAGGGTACAAAAATCTACTTACGTTACAAAATTGGCCCAGACACAGTTGAAACTTAGACATTACGGCATGGTTGTTTATGGAAGTTTGGGGGGGGGGGGGCGGTGAAGGTCAGTTCCAGCTATAAATTAAATAAGAATATGATAAGCATCCCAGAGTTAGAGAGGATAATAAAAGTTGAATATTAAAATAAACAAGATCTAAAGAAACTCTTGTGGTGAAAGTCTCATTGTCAACAATCGCTAACAGATAAATGCAGGACAAGTTTGTGTCAATCGGCAAAATAGTAATTTTTAAAACTTACAAAAATATTAAAAAGTAGTGTGAAAAATAAGTCAATAATTTTTTATTTAAGAAACGGATAAACATTTGGGAGCAAAATGAGAAAAGTATACAAATGTAGTGCTCAAAATAATGCTTCATTTTCAGGAGGATGCAAAAACGTAATTTCCATAATAGAAGAGCTCATCATAGATTTCTCCGCAACAAAGCTCCCCGCTTTTTTTATGAACATCCCTTTCCCATGATTCGATGTAAAGCCTGGTAGTTCGCCTCCTCTCTGTCATGCCAATCACAGGGGATAAGCTTGTACGTGACAGCTGTTCTCTTCAGACATTTATATCATTTCAACCATATAAGGCTTATTGGACGATATGATTCTTTTATTTTTGTTACATCATACAAATTATAAGAAGGCCAATGTGACCGGTGTCTATAGAATAGGGAATGGCCTAAACAACTTTTATTAAACCTTAACAGATAAAAACAAGCTGTGTTGAGAAGTTCTAAAGTGGGGAAAATCAGACAACCAATACACTCCAGCCGCCCCGCGCCCTCCCCCCACCCAGCCTCTCGCCCGATGTTGTGAACTTACGCCAACCTCAAAACGTCTTCTGTCATAACGTCTGTTGGTGCCACAATAGAACCGGAGAACTGAACGCGCATGATCGCCTGCACGCATCAGCATGTAAACCACACTACCAAAGGGTGAAACAAGAAATAACGGTTCTGACGCTACGCGTGAAACACATCCCCCCTCCCCAGTTCTAATTTGACATCAGACGTCATGCAGAGATTTTTTATTCGTTGCGGATAATTTAAAAAAAAGAGAAAAAAAAAGAAAAACAAGATGACTGTTGACGTCAAATCCTCTTTGTTAATTACAGGTTTTTTTTCGGCTTTTGTGCTTTTTGGAAAGCTCAGGGGGGTTAAAAGGGGGTTGGGGGTCCCCTTCTGCGGGAAAACTATAAATAAAATTGTAGGACGCTCTTCAAAGCTACGTCTCTTTCAAGTTGTTAAGTCCCTCCGGTATCAGTAACTTAAATGGTCGATAGAAGATTAAAAGAGTAAATTTAATGCAAGTCTACTATTCGAAGAACCCAATAAATCTTAAACTTAAAATGTAAAAGCTTGATTGTGCACTGCTTGTAATGTACCTGTCTACCTATACCATTGGCACTAGCTGTCTGCTTATAACATTGGCACACACACACACACAAACACACACGCACATATATACCATAGTCAGTCCCGTGACCGTTGTAGTTTGGAGTGTTTATGGACACATCAACAGACACGATCTCAACATTCGCCGATTTTGAGCGAATGCAAATAATTCATTCAATCTCATCTCTGTCAATTCCTTTATGTTGTCAAGCCAACATTTCGGCTATCTAAATCTTCGCCGGCCCCATTGCCTTGAAGCAGGGGCGGATTAAGACTGCATGGATCCCTTTCAGGAATTTAAACGGGGTGTGAAGCAAGCAAGCGGCCCTTTAAATTAAACGATTGATGCAGCTAATATAAGACTGCAACTAAATAGTCCATTGGTTCCTTGATCATGCTTTGTCTGTACTACAGTAGCGGTCTTCCCGGAAAAAAATATTATTCATGAAAAAAACGAACACGAAAAATAACTGTTTGAAGTGTTTTCCAGTATAGATCTACTTAGATTGTGTGCAAAAAGACAAATTTTACAAATTAATCCAGCCTAACATCGCTTTTACTACAAGCGTACTCACTTCCGTACGACCATGAGAGTTTGACGAAATTGTAAATTTAAAAAATATAATTAATATTCTTTAATATTTTCTCTTATTGAGCCTTCAGATCAGGTGTTTCGATTATTAAGACTGTTGGGTCAGATCAGATTAATAGATAAGATTTAATAAATGTATTTTACTTATAATATTTTCAAGGATTCATGCAAAAAATGTCTTCACCTGTATTATAAGATATATATTGATTTTGGGGGTTTGCCATAAAGTACTTCACACTATTTTTGACCATTTTTGACTATATTTGCAGACAGATCAACTCGTCCTCACCTAGCCATTCAGCAGCCTCCATATGTGCATTTTCTCTTATGTCAATAGCTGCCATGGGTTCCCTTTGCCTTCTAGAAGTGATTTTCAAGGGACAGATGCGTCTTATCTGAGTTGATTCTTGAACAGTTTTGATGTGCACATTCTCTTGAAATCGAGCTCTGTGTTGTCCTTCATGTTTCTTCGACATTGTTTGTGAGGCAAAATATAAGTGACATATATTGCAAATTCTATCAATTAAGCTGGTCTGGAAAGATGGACAACAAAGATCAAGTGGTTTTACTTGAAAACTCCTGTTGATCAGGAGATACGCATTTCATGATTTTTGGACATACAATTAACTCAAATGTTTTAAAATAGTGTACATAATTATTTTCAATGCTATTAAATGTTACTTTTTTTTTTAAAAAAAAAAAAAAAAAAAAGAAAGAAAGAAAAACCATAAAAAATATAAAAGTATGACATCAAACATGGCCGGACGCCCTCGCCCTGTCACAAACTGTCACACGTTCTTACAACCCCTCCCCACTTGGACCGTAACGTATTTTATGAACGGCCACTTGGCGGACCCTAAATCATCGGGGTCCCCGGAGTTTAGCCCGTTCAGCCCCCCCCCTTTTTTTTTTAATCCGCCATACTCATAGCCTTGAAGGATAATTTTTGTCATGGTATCAAGTCGCAGCAAGTGACCAAACCATACCATCTAACGTCTCTTAAAATTGTTCTTATAATGGTTTCTTGACGACCCGTGATAGAAGTTATTCTGTCCCAGACATATTCATTGGTCTTGTATTCTAGATAAGAGATCATGGAGAATTTTTCTCATGCATTTGCTTTTAAATAAACTTACACATACTTTACTGTTAAGCCAGTTTTATGTTTTCTTTTAGAATCTACGTTATCTATAAGTTACCGAAACATAAACTGGGACTCGTAGTCTTCTAAAGATGCACATACTACACTTATCTGACTCGCTGAACATGTTTAGAGCCAATAGCTGAGAAGTTATGAGGTAGCCGTTGCTTGATGATGGCAATAAAATCACGATGATCTCGGTCTGTGTGTTAGGATTCAGGGAAGTTGTCCATGTCAAACTTACAAATCCTTGCATAAAAATTGGAAATAAAGGCAGCACAGCATTTTTTGTTGTTGTTGTTGTCTTTTTCTTTCTTTTTTTTTTTTAGAGCAATGAGTATTGAAGAGAAGGATAACTTTCACTAGGATGCATACGAGAAATACTTTATATATTTTCGTTAAAGAAGATTTTGACATTCATTTATTTGAGAACACTTTTTATTAAGTGTGGAATAGAATCAACTATTTTAACACCTTTTTTACATCATATTTTTTTGTCAAGTCAAATTGCTTGAGGGTGTGTTTTTAAATGTAACTACTATTTTACTCCAACTAAAACAACTTTGCTGCCTTGGGTACATAGTAAAAATGTGTGTATTCTCTACAATACAAAAGTTAAAAGATTATTATAAAAACGGTGTTGAAAAGTAAACATTTGATTTTCCATTAGCCTTGAACTACAGTCGCTAAATAATCCCTACAATTACCTATCACTTTACACCTCCCACATAGCAGAGTTTCCCCACACACCAATCTGCCCCACAACCCCACGTTCTACACGCTACGCCCCCCACCCCCTCCAAAACACCAGCACATTTGAGTGGAGGAAGCCACTTCACTGATTCGATGAAAGCCACAGATATTCACGGACGCAGCGCTCTTACAGTCTTCTAACTCACGTGAGTTGGAGTAAGTCACGTGAGAAACAGTTTGTCACGCAATCTCTACGCCACTGACGAAGGGTCGCTTTCATATCAAGCCTGAGGTCACCATGGCCAGAGACGATAAACTAATAACAGAAGATGTACGTTTCTGCCTGACCTCATTATACTGTACAACTCGGAGCAGTCCCTTTAACCGTGTGGAAAATTAAATTCACGATTTATTTATTTTTTTTAAAACGTAAAAGAACAAAGTTTTTGACTATAGATCTAAGTCTTTTATTTACGAGACATAACTAAAAGTATGTTCATTATAGTCCGCATAGGGTTCTTCATTTCTAAAACCGGAAAACGTCATAGCTCATTTCGTAATGTTCTTTTTTTTAGATTACATTTTAGCGGAACAATGTTTTGAGGCATAAATACAGTCAAATCACAAGGTTCTCAAAATTGTTAGCTTTGTAAAATAACGAAATTGTTTTTTATTTTGCAAGTCCAATTAGCTGTCTTAAATAAACGAAGAATTAAATATTAGCTGATAAGATCAATCATTCTCAATATACCTACATTCACGTAATGATTCGTATCTTTTATTAATTTTTATGAATTTTATCCTTAAAAAAGATAATTTTAGATATAATATTTCTATTAATAGATTTCCGCCATGTTATGAACATCCCTATTGCACGACAATCCAAAACCCCTAAATTGTAGCTATGTCTTATATATAAAGGATTTTGTTGTATAAAAAAACTACTACAGTCTGCCTGCTAAATTTCAGCTCCCTTTTATCACGGGAAAAGAGTTTTACAAACATGTTTAATATATTGCGCACCGCGAGACAGGCTAGCAAATAATAGCATTTTCATTTACTGATCGGGAATATATTTTTTGAAGTATCGTCAATATAAAACGCACTGCACAGCGCGACAGGAAAGAATTTAAAAATGATCGTTCAATATAATATGCACCGCAACACGCTTGTAAAAAAATAACATACTACATAGAGAAATTTGGGATAATCTGAAAATGCAGTAATTTAATTACAGTACATTTGATCGATCTGAAATTTTGATAGATCATTTTTATCATTGACACGAGTGTGCCTGCAAAATTTCAGCTCGCTAGCATACGAGGAAGTAGGTTAAAATCGATCCAACGTTTTTTCGCCAAATCATCAAACAATCAAGCTAGACATCAAGCAATCAAGCAGACGCCACGAGTTAATAAAACGGATTTTAAAAGCATCTGCAGTTCGTACCACTTTTTTTAAATAGCAAACTGGACAAGTTAATAAATGTGTATAAATTCATTAACACGGGCAAAGGTGTGACATTAAGTGCGGCATTTCAGCTGAATGAATGACTAATAACGATAAGTCTATTAGTGTTGAAAGTCAAGGATTAAAGTTTTTAAATATTTTTCTTGTATTTAAAAAAAAAAAACTTAATACACGTCATTCGGTCACTTTAAATTTAAAACGCTTTATTTATCTTTCTCAATGACGGCACATGACTCGGAAAAGTCTTGACAGATATGAGACACTTCAAGTTCTGATTGTTGCCTAATGAAAATATTTGCTTTTTTAAAACCCCATTTTTAAAAAACAATTTTAACTTAGTTTTAAAAAATTATACACGGATAAAATGTACATTTAATAAGTAAAGTTAGCAATATTAACATCTTTTTACTGAAAAAAACTCACTATTCGTCCCTGTTTCTAATGACATGCTATGAACATTCCACCACGATCTAAGAGCACGTGTAAAACGTCTGGCATTCATTCTAGCATTTAATTCTCACACCGAAACCAACTACTTTCAATCTTACCCCGACGTAAATTTTTAGTTTTAGACTTGATATACTATTCCGGCCCAGACTTTGAGAGCCACAATTGAAGGGTCAGATTGACAGATATTAAGAGCCACCATTGAAGGTTCGTATCGACAGATATTAAGAGCCACTATTTTAGGGTCAGATTGAAGGGTTATATTAAAGGATACAAAGAGTCAACAAGGGTCCCGAAATTAACAGATTATTAAAAGCCAACCAACAAATAGATCACGGAAGTGGAAATTTGCTAACAATTTTGGGGGGGTTTGGGGGGGGGGGGATTTGATACAGATGCCAAATATTTTAAAACTGTGGAGGCTTCACAATGATTCAAGGTTTCATATTTTTTTAAGTTTATTTTCTTATTAGCAGCGTGAATAAATTCAAGATAAGATCATTTAAAACCAACAGACATGGGAACACGGAGCTCACTTTGCTCTAGAGTAACAGTTCATGTTATGTAAGTTTGAAGAGAGAGAGCAAGGGGAATTGTTAATGACAGAAACATTTTAAAATCCGCCCACCTCATAAAAATTATTCCATGGAGAAATGACTTCAATGACCCAATTACATATAATTAATATTGCAAGAGTTTTAGAGCTTAAAAATCATTGAAAGACTCTCAAAATAAATGTTCATGCGCATCCTGGCTAAGGTTCCCGAGTTCAACCAGCTTCTAATAGGTATCTAACATCAGTTGGGGAAAGTAAAGGCGGCTGGGTATTGTGCTATCCAAACAATCCCTAGTCGTAAGCCGTAGCTAACTAAAAACTTGTGAACGCTACTTAACTTGCCCACCTATAGACCATCGTGATCTGAAAAGGGGACTGAACTTACTCACTTTGCTATGATATATAAGCATACACACAGACACACAGACACAAACACACACACACACACATATATATATATATATATATTGGATAATATTTTTGTGAAGCTTGTCAAAATCAATCAATCTAGATTTTTCTAGTTTATTATCTTTCATTAAAACCCATTTTTCCTCTCTGAAACGCAAAAAGATTGCTTACCTTTCTATACACAAGGCAACAAGGGAAATGACTGAAGAGTACAGGGCCACAACTAGAATGAACCTGTTTATACGACAAGCCAACGCTCCCAGCATCCATCCACGATTGGCCATGAACATTGCTATTTCCGGCACTCCAAAAATCATAATTATGAGATCGGCCAACGCCAGGTTGATGATCAGAAGGTTGGTCACGGACTGGCGCATCTTAAGGTCAGTTAGGATGACCACGATGACTAGGCAGTTCCCAATGATGCCGACGACAACAATTATGAAAAAAAGACAGGAAAGAACGATGATGCTGGGCAGTGAGGTGGCATGTCCGAAATTGTTGTGGGCCATGGACGCTTGGCTGTGGTTGACGAAAGTCAAGTTGTTATGGATGATTGTACCGGGGAACTGTCCTGTGATGCTGTTGTCTGTGGGTAGCACTGTGGTGAAGGAGGTGACGTGTCCCGAAGACGCGTTCCATGGCGATGTGAAGTTTGTTGGCGAGAAGCCAAGAAGTGTTTCCGTGGTAACATCATAAACTGAATGGATATTCATAGCGCTGAATTTAGGATAACATCTGAAAAATATTTAAACGTTGGACATTGATGTTGAATTTAAAGTAAAACATATTTAAAAAGTGAATCTGCTGGAAAACATGAAATTTATAGAACTAGTATGTGTAAAATATAAATAAAGTGTAAACGCTTCAGCTTTACTGCTGCACACTTACTTGTAATATAGGAGGTAGCAGAGAAAATGTTATGAACATTAAGTTATCCTTTTTTTCCCACAGAAGAAGTGCGTACTTAAATCTATTTAGCTTTGTACGCAAACAAGTTGTTTTGAGCTTCGGAGTTGTAAAATACACATGAAACAATACTATAATTTATAGCTAGCTGGTTTATTCATTTGGAAATTCTCTTCCAATAAATGGAAATTTCGTTTGATTGATATTTTTACTAGGATGTCAATTTTTTTTAAAAAGTTTAACGCAAATGAGATTGAAATCCACACGGAATTTCTTATTTTGAAAAGAAGTCAATTGTTGATTGTTGTACAGATAAACGACCTTGACCTTTTGATTGCGTCATTGTTAAAATATGTAACCATGCTGATTTTTTAATGCATGTCATGAAATGAATCAAAGCGACATTGACACCAACGTCCAGAAACAAGGGCGCTTGCATGCAACAGTTTTGACTTACAAAGATGTAGACTCTAAATATTGACTGAATAAATTTAATTCTTTGAGACAGTAGAATAAAAATAGTTGCTGTGTTGAACCATATATGAGGGTTTGGGCGTAGTGTTCTTTGAGATTAAATGCAATCCCCGAGTAAATTATGTGTCCGGCAACTTTAGCTGAGGAGAAGGTCAGTCAAAACTGCCGCTTGAATGTTACTTCTGGCCGCCGTTATTTGATGGGCGGTCCATAGTTATTTCTTGTTGAAATATGTAAATAAAACATCCTGTAGTGTTACAAAAGTTGGTTCAAGTTGTTAACAGTTAAACACTGTAAGAAGATATTTGATAGTTCATTGTTTCAAAGAAAAAGTTCCGTGAAGGTTTCATAATACTGGAACATCTATGAAATAAATTGATGGGGAGTGAACAGAATACATAAATGGGAATATCAAGGATGATATGAGAAAGAAATTTTTTGGAAAATCATCCATATATGGTCATATACTCATTGAAAATAAATCGAGTAAATGTATTGATATTGAGTGTAAGATTAGGAAACAAATGAGTTATAAGTATGAATAAAGCTTAAAATGCATTGTTTTTTATTCACACAAATCGTTCAAATGTCTCTTGCATGGGACGTAAAGATCGAGCACGATAAAAATTAATAAAATACTTGGCGTCTTTTTATCGGTGTCATCAGCATGTGCTGAGATGTGTATCAGACAGATTTGAAATTGAACAGAACAGAGGCTCCTCTGTAATTATAACGATATTTACCGCCACTGATTTTTTTTTTTAAACTTTGATTTTTTAAGAAAATTATTTTTAATGTGGGGCATTACATTTCAATCATTACACTTTGCGTTTCTCTCTCCTAGAAGGAACTACACTAGACAGCACAGGACAACGATTATTTTAAATACAAAATAATGTTTAATAACGTTTAAATTTAGCTATAAACAAGAATTAAATCGTCTTCACGTAAAAGTAACTATTTATTGTGTTGGCATAACATTTTTAAAGTGAATTAAATAAACATATATCATAAATACGTAATATACATCATAAATAAAGACCAGTTTGTCTATAATGGAGTTTAAAAAAACAATATTTCCTTGAGGCCGCAAGGGAAATCACTGGCCCGAGCTCATGAGATTCGAATCAAGTTGAGTTCCTCTCAGTGAAGCAGGATGTGCGGGGGAGAACAATTTAAGAAAGACTTGGAGAGGAGGAATCGAAGAAACTCCAGCTTCATTGAAAAGGAAGTGGACAAAGCGTTGCCAGCACTCAACAAGCAACGCTGCATCGAAGGAGCAAAAGAAAAGCTAAATCTTCTAATTAGCTAAGTATTGTATCTCAATCATTCGACATTCAAAATAATCTGCAGATATTTTAAGCGTGCACATCGAGGTGTTGAGACGCAGTAGAAAAATTCCTATTTTTTTTACAAATAATTTCTTTCCGATAAATCTTAAATCTGGATTTTACTAATCGAACTGTTTACAAAAACAACTGATATTCTGTATCACATCTCAGTTGTGTAAGTAAAGCTGTGGTCACTCCCAGAAACACCGCGAGGACTCCACTGGGTTGAATTGAAAACAAAAATATTAATTTTGAACACTTCAACAACTGCAGGGAACGGCACTTATGCTAGTAATGAGAGTGCACAAAGTGCCACTTGACGGCGGTTTTTAAGTAGAAGAATACTGTTTAGTTTAAAATGCTCAAAGTACTTAAGGTCGGATTTTGCCATTGATCCAAAAAGTAGAAATAGTGTAATTACATTTTGCACATTTATTTTCAACACATAAATAATCCATATTTTAAAAGAAGAAAATATTGTTAATCTTCTAGAATTAAAATCAGTCAGCAATCATCAACCAAACAAAATAAATAAATAACTCTAATATACATTATGATTTAATAATTGATCAATGACAACGTATAACGCCTGGGCCATTAAATTATTTCAGATCAAAATTTGACATCGATGGTGTTAAATGTATGGGAAGCAAAAACTGAACTAAAATAATAATTGTGATGTTTAGAATCAGATAAATCTTGTAGCCGTGTTGACGAAAGGTTAAATTATGTCTGAAATATGTAATGAATATCATGGAACGTATTTTGTATATGTGATGAAAGAGCAGGTTGGGCCCCCACCCCAATTTTTTAGCGTTTGACAAAATACATTTTGTTTAAGTAACTTTTATGGCAGTATTTATGAGAGAATAATGACAGATGAATGAGATTTCATTTGTTTAGATTAGAAAAATATTATTTGCCTTGATATTAAATGAAGTCATTCTTTTATTGACAAAAATCTCCATTTCTAGCATCATCTCAGAATATCCCAAATGACCTTAACACCACTCCCCATGTTTTCTGTCTACCTGATAACGTTGTTTTGGTTGCCCAACTCTTTTCCCCTTCCAAAACATCGTTATGTTAGCCCCAGTCACCTGTTGGGACGAGCCATGAGGTAGGAGTTTTCTCAAGCCATTCTTAAAGCGAGGTTACCTGTATCAGGATTGCATCATTTGCTTCCTTACATAAACTGTGGTCGTAGAGGATATTTTGATAAAATCATTCAGTCGAAGTTTTAATGCTTTGAGTTTTTTAGGATATAAAATACATGTCATAAATTATTTATTTCTTGCACATTGTCTTTTCCCTTCAAGTTTCTTTTTGTCTAAGTTGTATTTTAATAGACTTTGATCCACATTAAAAACTACTTTGGTTTTTAGTATTTGGGGAGGTTAGAGATATATGTTATAAATGGTTCGACATTGAACCTTGGAAATAAACTTGGAGATAAAAACATGTTTACAGCAAACACTGGGAGGTCCTGTCTAACAGCGCTCTTGGGACTTTCCGATTATTTGGTACAGGAACAACAGACAATTGATGGTCATTTGGGGTACTGCTAAAAAAAACATGTCATCGACCCAGCAGAGCTCATGAAGATTTAAGAGCAAGAAAAGGCGATTCGTTTATTGCATTCATTGTATCTCCATCGAAAGACGAAAAGAAACTGAAAATATTTAAACTAAATTTTATACATAAAATATTTGAGATTTATGCGCTAATAAAATGTAGTGCATGGTGTACTGAGATAATGCGAAATACATCAAGTCATTTAGGTTGTTAAACAACCAATGGTTCTCTTCTATGATGTAGACAACTTGTAGCATACAAAGAGACACTATAAATACAAATATAAAACATAAGGGGGAAAAAGTGGAGGGACCAATTTATGAGGGTTTTTTTTTTTTTTTGGATAGATCTCTCACGACAAAAGTGGTTTATTTTTTAATTTTAGACAATTATTTATGCAATATACCATGTTACACACACGGGTAAGTATAGTGATGATATTTTTATGTAGAGAGGTTCTCGTTGTTTTTATATACCATGGCATATAATTAGTGCTTATACTATTATATATTTCAATAATCCTTTTGAAATTTAAATACAGGATCTGGTTTTAGTGAAGGACAAATATAGTCATATATTGAAAATTAAAATTTAAAAATAAACAACAACAATGCAAATAGTGTACAGATTTATTTTCTAATATATCAATGCAGAATATATTTTGAATAACTTTGTGTCATATAATTCATAGAATATTATAGAATTATGGTTGCTGCATAGTATATAGGTTATGTTTGATAAGCGTCATCAAATTTACATTTAACAGTTGAAGTTGAATTATTTAAAAAAAACATGTCGATTATTTGTAAAGTTTTATTTATCCGTTCATAATTCTAAAATGAATTTAAAATAATACAATTTGAACGTCAATTACATTTATTATTAGTGCATTTGATACAACACAGTTTCACCTTCTTAACCCATTCGCTGAACATTGATTTCATTTCCCTATATATTTACCCAAAGCTTTTTATCAACTGTAACTCAATCCATTTCTTCGCGTCAATCTGTTACGTTTAATACAGACATTCGTCGCTGCGTCATGTGTATGATCTTATTTTTATGTAGCAAAATTTCAATTGAATTAAAATCTTCAGGATTAAAGTTTTTTTAAAAACCAATAACAACTCAGCCGCCAAAAAATAAAATGTAGTCTAATCGCATATAGTTAGCTACCCAATGGCATGGCCAGGGATTTGTAGGGATACGGGGCCCCGGGGACTTGGCCCATTTGGTGGCCCTGCATACGTATCAGTCCGTTAGCTTATTATTTAATATAAATAAATAAAAATTACGCCTCTTTGGGGGCCCCCTTCAAGTGAGGGACCGGGGGACTTTCTATAGCTACGCCGGCTACGCAACTGAAACTATCCTGACAAGATTCATACGTGCGTAAGAATGAATAAATTAAACTTAAACACTGAGTAATCTACAATTTTTTTAAAAAATACATATATATTATTTTAAAAACCCTGCTTAGTCTTTGTATTTCAGTGTTTATAAATCATGAATCATTACAAAATCAATTTTAGAGTGTTAAAAAATCGTATTTTTAGTGACTTGAGATATATGTAGCACAGGTATAGGCAGTTATACGTCATGGGCATTCTAGGATGGTTGAAATTACCCCTATTCTGTGATAAATCGTTGAAATTTTAAAAAATCATATTTTTATCTCAAGCATCGTAGGCTGTATAAAAATAATTCAACAAATTCCAATAGTTATCAATGATGTATAAATAGAGTGGCACTAACCACTGAATCAGATAATGTCGATGGGACAGCCACATTTATTTTGATATTTTGAACAAAACAAACTAGTACTTGACTTTTTTTTCTCAAAATACAGACTTTCATTGTTTTAGGAGAGCCATCAGAAGAAGGAAGGAGGAATAAATGCGGATATTGGCCATAACTAAGGTCCTGAGAGACGTTGGTTCTATAAAGAAAAATCCCGCCTGCCAGTTCTATTCACCTTACCTTATCATACCTGATCATAACCAACTGTGAGATGGATTGATGCTAGTATTGATTCCCGGTGTCGTGGGCCAAAAATGGACGATGTTTTTAGGACAGGTTTCGTGTCTACCTCAGCTGATGGAATGCTGAAGTGTCTATAAGTTTAGGCTGGTTCAAAGGGTTTTCAGGTTACAGAGGTTGATGGAATTTGGGTGGAAGTAATGATGAGATCACGGCTGAAATTTGGGACAGAATGTGTTGCTATCAAGGCTGGTGGATTGGTGGAGCTGCTTTTTAAAGAAATGTCACTCGTCTATATTAGCTGGTAGAGGTGTTTGATGCCAAGGGGAGTTTGTAGAAGATTATGTCTATCTGATCTGGTAGGGTTGTTAATAAGACTATCATGGTTTTATAAGATTATGTCTATCTGAGCTGGTAGTATCAATAAGGTTAAAGAGTGTGTTTATTTCAGCTGTTAGGGCAAAAAGTTGATGACGGAGCGTATATAAAAATTTTAACTTCGCTTAGTATAGTACTTACTTAAGTAAAGCTATAATAGTGCATAGACACAAGGACCTATTCCAAAAGTTATAAAGATTGGGCTACAATTATTTAATTCGCAAGGTATGTTTTGCTAATTTATATTGTTTGTGAAAAAGGTTTCCTGAAACGTGTGTTTAGTCAAGCTTTTACATATTAAAGACTTAACAGATTGTGGTTTTAGAATGGGGATACGACTGCATACCTTCAAACAGGCTTCACATTCGCTTAAAGAACATAAATTAATGAATGTGAAGCAATGTGAACAAATGAATTCCTAAAACTGAGTAGCATTGAATAACATAGCAAAAAAAATATTAATAATAAACTGTCATTGAATTCTAAAGGAACAAGAAATAGTTTTAATTTATTTTTTATGAAAAATGTTTGAATGATTATTTGTGTTTGCAATGCAGTTACCGCATTTAAACTATAAATGTGTCCATTCAACTAAACGCCTTTTGAAAATAATATTTGTCCAAAATGTTGGCAGTTAATGAGAACACGTTGCACGAACCAACGTCCCATGACGACATGAAACTGTTGACTGTGGCAGCAGTGAAAATAATTTTTTTTTTAATTTCATAATATTTGGTGAAGCCGTACATTCTCGTTCTTGACACAGCTTTAATGACTTAGTCTACAACTCTTTTAAAAAATGCTCTCCTTATCACGCAATAAGATCTAAGAATACTTCCCATGAAGCTAATACCATTTCTATACCTGGAACTTAAACCAAACCTTTACCGGAGAAATATTGTAGTTCGATTGAAGACAGGGCAAATTAAATGCAAATATGAAAAACAATTCAGTGTACCTATATACGATTATGTATAGAAATTAATATCAGTTTTTAATATATTTATTTTATATTCATTGGCTAATTCTTAAAATGCTAACCGTAGCAATTTTTTTTTAAAAAAAATGTTTTTAACATATGATCCTTTCGCTACACTGCTATTAAAATAATCCGAAGACATAACATTGAAAAACAAAATACATTTTCGTTTCAATTTAGAAAACACAATATTACAATTCTATAATTATTTTTATACTTTTATTTTAGGTATAAACATGATAGTGTTGTCTGAAGAATACTGCCTAATAATTAGACACGAAATCCAAGAGGAAATTAATTAAAAATTGAGGCAGCATCTCCGTGTTTAAGCTTAGACATAGTTAAAATAAAATACTTTTTTTTGTTACCAACATCATGTTGATGTGTTTGTGACACGCTACCTTCACACACCCACACAATTGTCATTAACACTTAAACAAACAAATACTGACATGCTAACACACACTCACTCACACATCGTCACTCATTCCTTATTTTAAAAAGGACTAAGAAAGGTACCGACTTAACAGCGAACTGAAAATATGCTGATGAGAATGATCATACACTGAGACACACGCACACACATCCACACAAACTAATAAACATACATCTACGGTTACTTCAGCTTGTTTACGGGAGAAAAGGTAGATGTTTTGACAGCTGATCGAAGTGATAAAATGAAGGTAGTTTGGTTACCAGCACTTTCCCCAACCAAACCACTTTAAATAAACTACTATGTATATACCAACAAATGCACACATATCCTTTTCCACTAACAAGCATTCTCATATTGCACACAACAACAAATAATAAGAGACTTCAATACAGGTGTTTGTTTTTTTCAAGGGGTGTACCAGATTTTGGCTCCGCCAAACCCGGAATCCAGCCATTTTTACAAATTTGGCTCCGGCAGAATATCACTTCATAAATGTGGCCAAATCCGGCTGGCTGTAGAACAATAATATATATGTATATGTGTGTGTGTGTGCGTGTGTGTGTGTGCGTGTGTGCGTGTTTGTTTGTTTGTGTATGTGTGTGTAACCGCTCCGACTGCGGTAAATCAGGAATCTGGCCAATTTTAAAAATCCGGCTCCGGCTCTGACTCCGGCCGGATTTCACTTCATAAATCCGTCTTAATTCGGTTCATGGGGGATTTCACAAAAAAAAAATGAATCCGGTACACCGGCATTGGTTTCACGGAATAAGGATTCCCAGGTCCTATGTTTTAATTAACCTTTAATATTATAATATGTCAGGACATGTGAAAAAATGTCCTGAATTAACGTATTAGCGTCCATGTTGTTTATGTTTACCCATGGATCGAATTCTCAAATTCAGAATCCCATATAGATCGAAACTCATATTCAAGCTACCCATGGATGGAATTCTCATTTTAGTCAGGCTACCCATGGATGGAATTATCCCTTTAGTCAGGCTACCCATTGATCCAATTATCACATTCAAGCTACACATAGATCAAGTTATCAAAAACACATTGATGGAACTATCATAATAAGGAAGCCATAAATCAATTTATTATGTTCAGTGCACACAAGAAATAGCCAAATATAATCCATGCAATAAAACAATAATAAAATTGGCTTTCAACGCTTTGCTTTTTAAAAAAATGTCTTAAACATTCTTTAACATTTTTTTCTTAAATTTAATAGCAAAAGGATGTCAAATAAGGCTGGCTTTGTAAAATCTCTTCTGTCTTTAAATTTCCCACAACTCTAGTATGAACAAATATAATTGAACAATGAGCAGCTGTTTTGACAAAATAAATTTAGAACGATTTTTTTTTTAAAAATCGTTTAAATATTATACTTCAACATGGATACTTGTTTCATTTTTTTTCTCTCTAAAACTACCATCAACAACTCATGAACAACAAGATGTTTAGGACCACCTACCGTAAAAACCCAGATAACTGCGCTGCTGATGTCTGTTGTTCACACAATCACTTTATGGTCCGAGTGCTAGCACCCTAAACAAACCTAAAATGTTTGAAACATAAATCGACCGGTATAATCATTTCAATGACACGACAAGAAGGTTATTATATCCGTTGGTCTTCTAATTATTCCAGGTGCACCGTTCACCATCAGATCCCGGTGCAGGTAATTACTTTTGCCACCTTTGTCATCCGCGGGCAGGAAGCCCCACCAGCGGGCCAGTAGCGGTAGGGACACGAGGCAGACGCCGCGGTTTGCGGGTGAGATCGACTATCGCCATATTGAGATAACTCACTCCCAGTCCGCAGTTGAGTGACTTCTAACTCAAAGCGCCCCACCTTCCTTCCTTTTTTTTTTAACCTTCACCCGTTAATGCCAATCACCCCAATCTGAAATCACAACCAGAGAGGATTGATATGAATATCTAAGAGGGTTTACATTACATTGTTGAAGAGAAATAAAAGAACGACTCCTAATGTCGTATAAAATGGTTTACTTACAAGCAAGTATAAAAAAAATAACTTGAGTTATTTAAAATTTTCTGTTAATGTAAATGTAAATATGGCATAAAAGATTTGGGGAATTTCAAGGGCATTCGAAAACCCATGAAAATAAAATGGAGCATAATTTAAAAACTACAGATATCTATGTTTATGCGTTCGTGCGTGGTTTGTGGGGGATAGTGTATGGGAAAAGGAACATAATGACTACTCTTTTTTCTTACAAACTTAGTTTTGAAAAATCTTTTAGACAAAAAATTAATGTAGCAGTACACTAAATTGTAAGAAAATTGGCTGTCTTATTTGTTTCAAGCATAAGTAAAGTAGTCCAAGTAAACCTCACTTGATATCCAAATAATCTTAACGCCACCTTCATGCACCAATATCAGGATAGAAGACACCCACTCCATGTAGTTCAATTTTGTTTATATATTTGATTATATCCATCAAAAAGACTTTTATAAAGGAATAACAGGGTTTGGTGTCATTTCTTCCATGGAATTTAGAACTCTAATGTCAAGTTCATTAGAAAGTCATAACGAGGCCAATCAGTTTATGGATGCTGACAGATTTCTGAAAGCCGGGAGAAAACTCTCTACACGTCCATGATTGAACGACAAAAGTTTCTGCCCCTGACTGCTTTATGTTCGGTTAAAGCCACGAGGGGGGATAATTCTGTTAAGGGGGAAAAAATCCGAAGGACGAAATACAATTGTAATGATAGAATATTCAAATATTCAATTCAAGGAGGATATTTGGAGTGGCAATGAGGTAGTTGGGACTTTTTAGGAAATATCTTTAGTTTGTGAGGGGATATTCAAGATTTAGACAAGGTTATGACGGGGTATTGAGAGCTTATGACGGGATGTTGAGTAGTTATGACGTGGTATAGAGGGGTTATGGCGAGGCATTGAGAGGTTATGATATGGTATTGAGAGATTATGATGGGGTATGGAGAGGTTATGATGGAGTATTGAGAGGTTATGACGGGGTATTGAGAGGTTATGACAGGGTATTGAGAGGTTATGAGGGGGTATTGAGAGATTATGACGGGGTATGGAGAGGTTATGACGAGGTATTGAGATATTATGGAGAGGCTATGAAGGGGTATTGAGAGGTTACTACGTGGTATTGATAGGGTACGATGGGATATAGGGAGGTGGGATGGTGAATAAGGTTTTGGGTGTTTTGAATGTGTGACGGGTTAGTGTTAGATTGTCACGGGGTTTTGGGATAAAGGAAAATAAGTGAGGTATAAATTAAAAAGTAAATAATAAGAGTGAGGATGTCAGATTTTGAGCTCATCATTGTATTATTTTAAAAAATCATGTAATCTATTTAGACATTTCTTTAATATGTCTTATAATTATAAAGAATTTTTAAATTAAAAGTGCAACAACAAATGGACTGAAATCCCAGTATATTTTGTCCCCTATTTCTGCTTTATTTTTCTCTTTCAAGGCTTGAATAAATGTGTTGTGTAAACTTTTACATTTCTTTTAAACAAAGATTAATTTTAAAATGTTGATTTTAAATTCATTCAATTTTAGTTTTTACCACCTTTTTGTGATGGGTAAAGAACGGTTAAAGTTTCACACTTCTTTAGTTTGGAAATTAGTTAACACTGTTGTTTTTTTTTTAAATTAATAACAAAAATAAAATAAAAAATAAAATAAAAAGTTTACTTATAGAATTCAGGGATTTTATAAATATATATATATATATATATATTAAATTTAAATTTTAAAAATGTTTAATGAAAATTGGTTAAATAGAGAATAAAAGTAACAACTGGTAAAAAAAAAAAAAAAAAAGGCCTGAGAAAATTCCCGCCGTTCTTGTTTAGTATTGAGAAGTGAGAAGGAAATTTACCTTTCACACGCTGTTGTCATTTTTTTCTTGTTTACTTATACCCCGATAATAGTGATTGTATAGCGGACTTGGCATTTTTAATAGCTTCCTTAAAATATATTCTGATTAATTCTTCAACTCAGCAAAAATTAAATATCTCATACATATTGCAAAAAATTTATGCAAACTTTTGCGTCAGTTTCTTTCTTTAACATTTTATGCCTCATCAATTGCTCATAACCTTAAAGGTTTTATAAGGTTTTGTTTAAATTTGATGAAAACAAAGTATTAAACATTGAAACAAGTAAGCCTAGAAAATTTTTTTTTTTAATATGATTATGAAGACAGGTCCGTGTTGTCATCAAAATAATATACTGTTTTTGTAGTAAATTATGCTGTAATACTAGAGCGCGCTATTGTAGCTTATTATATTCTTAAAAATCTAATATCATTGTTTAATAACATATTGAAAGTTTAAATTAATTAATAATTCATATGGTTATTAATTTTATATAGTTAATTTTTAATTTACTAATGTAGATTTTTTAAATTTAAAATAATTAATTAAGCCTTCCTGCAGATGTTGACAATTTCTTTATGAGTCTTCCGGATTAAAAATTGATTATTATATTTCTTTTAAAAAACTGATTGAATTTAAATATTCACTTTACCTTGATGGAACTAAGAATAAGTTTGTTTGTTTATAGACAACAATTAAAGATTTTAACTACAATCGGGATACTTAACATATTTCAAAATTTCAACGCTTTCATCATTAATGATCATTCAGTGACATAACTCTTTCAGTCCATGAAATAAAATATTTGACCTTTTAACAAAAGTGCTAAAATTCACAGATTGCGTTCCCTCAAATATGAAACCAGAACAACACTAAAGCCTCACGCTATTAATTAAGGAACAATTAATATACATTTCTGTGTATTATGCGATAATAACGATAACAAAAAAAAAAAACAATTTATATTCAAACGAGGTATCTGGTAAAAAATAATGTCTCTAAATACAGAGTTGAACTTCGTACCCACTAAAAACCATGAAAATGTATCCCCATTCCAAGTTTGCTATCGTTTCTATGATGTACAAGTTACCACAAAGAATGTGTTGTGGGACAGGGTATATATTTATAGAGACAAGGCTGACGGCTAGTGTTTATGAGGTAGCGATTCCTTTCTACGTGAGCCAAGGAAAGTCTCCGTTGAAATTGCTTCCCATCTTTTTAAAGTCAATACTGTAATTAAGATAAAGTAGCCCCCAACACCTGTCAAGGTGTGCGTTCGGATTATCAGATGGTGCTTCTTGGAAACGTCACAATGACGTTTAATCACACTAACATGTGCGTACTCATTTTTTAATTATTTTTTAAAACACCTTGCAGTCAGTGAGAATGACTTCATCGGTTGATTTTTATAGCGCATAGATCTATATAAAATATTAAATAAAGCTTACTTTGGTTATGTCTAGACTAGTTCAGGAAATTATTAATATCTTATAACTCCGGATATTATTATTATTATTTTTTAATCAAGACATAAAATGCATGGCTAAATTTATCCAGTTGAAATAGTTGATATCCAGTGCTGGACGGGGTGGTCATTCTCCAATGTCGCAATTAAAATATTTCGTTGCGTCTGTAATGCCTGCCAATAGCTACTTTCAAAGCAAAAGAAAAGTAGTAATTATAATTGTTAAGCTATTTGTGCTTACTTTTTTAATAAACATCTAATGATATCTCTTCATATGTGTATAGTTAATTTGTGTTATACTATTTAGTTGATATAACAACAATTTATATTATTTAACAAAGACTAATGGTAGATATTGATAATTTTAATAGTCAAGTGGACGTCGGTAACTAATTATGGGAGATGACCAGAAGCTAATATTTAAATAATCTCAAAGGATAAAGGTTGAAGGTAGTTGTCTAGTTAAACCACTCCATAAAACACAACAAGGGAAGAAGCACTCGATTGCAATGATACTTCTTAGACACACACAAAAGATTATATTCGCACATCTTCATTTGGCAGTTCTTACCGTGTTCTCAAGAAGTTTTTGCGTAGACCACCTTGAAAGATTTTTTAAAGCCCAACAAAAAGTTCATAAGTTCCAGTTTCTTAAATGTCTATAAGGGCTATTAGAAAGTTCATTTCGTTACCTAAAATGTTTAACTTTACGTTTTTTTCCCCAGTTATTTCCTTAAATATTTAAAGGCACGAATAGCTTCGTATAGAATAGAAACTATTTTAGCGTGAATATTGTAACTGTTTCTTTATCTAATATTTCTAATAAGGCCTTTTTCACTTATGTAGGCGTGTACAGACGAGTAGCAACTTATGTTAATAACACATCAGACTTTGGTAATTTAGTAACTTTAATCCAACAGAAGTATGTACACTTTATACACTGATAAAGTTAATCTGGCTTCTTGCCATTCTCTTACACACGTTCTGTTCAGCCTCTACCACACAACTAATTGCCTCACTTTTCACTCGCGTCACGTGATCTCTCAATTACTAATATGCAAATTATCACGTGACAAATATCTGCCTATAGACACTATTCCAGCGTGAATATCTGCCTATAGACACTATTCCAGCGTGAATATCTGCCTATTGAAACTATTCCAGCGTGAATATCTGCCTAAGACACTATTTCAGCGTGAATATCTGCCTATAGACACTATTCCAGCGTGAATATCTGCCTATAGACACTATTTCAGCGTGAATATCTGCCTATAGACACTATTTCAGCGTTAATATTTGTCTATAGACAATATTTCAGCGTGAATATCTGCCTTGTGGTGAAAAGATGTGTAGTATATGTTTTGTCTAAGGTATTATTTGTATTTATACTTTCACACTCACAAGGATATTATTTAGTGATCTCCGCAAATGATGAACAAAAGAACCATTGTATAATATAAATGATTAACGTTTAATGTACACTATTTACAATGGCAATATCTCAAATATTCATTAATAAAGATTAAGGTATTTAAAGTCTTATGGCTCGCTAAGTATCATCATTACAGCTTGCCTTACGCCAAAGTTTCTATTTTTGAATACTTATATTAACTGTTGTCCCGGAGTCCCTTGTTATCCGGTGTAGGCTTGTATGCTTGCTGTGTTGGTGTACTGTGTTGACTTGACCTCGTATCGTCTCTCTGCGAGGTGTGTGTGTAGGCAGCTTCCGGTGTTGTGCTCCTCTTACAGTGTTGACAATATGACGTAACAGTCAGCTGGCTCGACTTAGCTTGTGTAAACAATGTTGATACCTGTACTATTTGACCTAGATAGATCGTACACAGTAGAGTGGGCTCTCACTTCTCTCCACGTGTGTTGTTGATAAGATTTTCAGCTCATACGGACACACAGCTGTGGTGTGGTATGGCTGGCATCAGCTAACACGATATTATGTGATGAGCTGAGCAGAAAATACCACAGGGCTCTGTGGCGAATGAAGTGCGTCTCCGGCCTATTGTACGGATGTACAATCCTACAGTTAGGGCAGATGGTGGCACTTGTGGATCTGCTATCGACCTTAGCTGACACGAACACAAGGTGTGCTTGGATGTCTCGTGGCAAGGGTAGCAATCCTGAATCGGCAATGTAGTACCGGTGGGTGGGACGGCTGTCCGGCTCCCTCACCGTGGCGTACTTCTACTGGTGCAGCTCCCTGGAATTCAGGCGCAGCAGGAACCAGGCTATGAAATAGAAACAAAACTCTGGGAGTTTTCTATCGCATAGACTTGTACATGGTCCTCCTTCCAACGACAAGCCGTTCAGAGCAAGATGCCAGAAGGGGGTAACAATTTGACATAATAATATGAATTAATGTTTTAGTCTTACTACCACGGGTGTAGGCCTATTTGGCGAACACTTTACACGTGGGTTCAGCAATCAATAAAACAATTTAATTTATTTACTATATAATTTAACATCCACACAGTCTGCTCCATCTATTTGGTGGTGATCGCGTGTGTAAGCACATATTATTTAAGCAAACGTGAAATATCTAAGAATATCACACGGGTCCCTACACGGTAAATTTATCCTGTGGGGTACTTAATCCATGTCAATCGAACAAAAAGAAATGTCAATCTGCTATGAAAAATACATATAATTATAAATGTACATCATTAAAATAAGATTTGAGCTCACTCTTACTAGACTTACTAGACTGGTTAGATTGCCGGCTACAGTTCAGAGATATGATCCTGTGGTGCGCTAACTGTGCTATGTTTCTCCTTGTACAGTTTGGCAGTGAATGAGCCTTCCGTTTTCTCTGATTATATCTACCCTGGTCACGTGACTTAAGAACTCTTGATTGGTTGTATGATGAGCTTGTTTTAGCCCCGTTGATGAAATTATGTATCATTTATTCTGCCCACATGTTAGATTCCCAGATGGGAGTTAGATCCCCTTATCTTTCTGGCGTGGTCTAGCGGGTGGGTGTTACTTGGGCTTAATAGTCCGATAAAATTTCATCACATGCCTATAGAAACTGTTTCAGCGTGAATATCTGCCTATAGAAACTATTCGAGCGTTGAGGTTTGATTATAATGTAGTAGGGAATTTTCATTGTCAATCAATTTTAATAATTATGTATGTTTTCTCAGTTTCTCTGCATAGTGGTATAGTAATTTTTTTAAATTTAAAATCTATGAATTCTTTTTTTTTTTAAAATTAAGTTTCTGCTATGTGGTATTCTGAATAATGCACTCACGGTTGAATTATTTTCAGTAACCTAAAAAACGAAACTTTTGGATTTAAAAACAAAGTATAAGCACCCCCAAAACATGACGTTTTCAGAAGTTTTGACAATTTTATCATTTTAATTATTATAAGAAATAACCATTGAAATCTTCCACTTTATAAAATTTAAATAATTTAGTATAAAGATAGATGCAAATTTCATATGTTTAAATTCGTGAATATTTTTAATGTATATTTAATTTTTTTTTTTAAAAAAGCACTTTCAGTCCTTTAACAAAATGATGATGGCACCCTTTTTTCACAAAGTCAGGAAGTCAGAATTGTGATATTGAGACTTTAGTCCATTCCAGTTAAAACTTGTTTCAAATTTTACATGGAATGGATAGTATGGTTTATCATGACTATCCCTGATATTCAAAAGCTTCCATCAGTTTACTCAACTCCTTCTGGGAAGCGGATAAAGTTCGAATAAAATAATTTCCACATTTAATAGCGCTCTTGTAGAAAAAAAGTTAAAAAACATGTTTTTACACCAAATCAATAATACGGTGACTGCCAAGAAAAATGGCCGGTCAACAGAGATTCAAATGCGACATCGTCTATTTATAGAATCTATTAATATGACAAGAAAAACGTGAAAGAATTGCAGACTAAATGGCAAGGTGATTTTAGGGCTTCTTCTTGCCGCAAATATTGATGTTGCCTGTGTGAAATGTACTTTAAGAAAAGGGGGTCACAGTGCGCTCTGGGATATACTAATGTTTTCTGTTGTGTGAATGTTGTTTCCTTGCAAGTTTTTATTAAAAACTAAAAGTTTCGCTCCACGGATAAGTAGTTAACTATAATGGGTGCATAATCTACAATATACACCTTGCGTGTTTTAAATAAACACCTTGGTGAGACCTATACAAGAATATGCGACTTCTGTATGGGACCCATCCACCAAAGAAAACATTGATAAACTAGAACAAATTCAAAAAAAAAAGCTTCCTGATTCATTACTGGAGAATATTCAAAACTGACAAAAGTAACAGCACTAGTTAAATCATTAAACCTTGGAACACTAGAGGATGGAAGAACCAAGAGCAAATTGGCAATTACATATATTATAAAGCAATTAATTATAATTTAGAAATACAACACAAAGATAACTTAATACAACCCTGAGATAGACATAAGGATAAAACACCCACCTTTCTTATTCCGTATGCAAGAACAAACACATACAATCTTTCTTTCTTCCCTTTCGGAATTCGGGCGTATAATGGGTTGACTGAAGAAACCAGGAAAGCCAACACTTTATCATCATTTAAAAATGCAGGACTAAACAAAAACCATAAATAAACGTAGGACGCAATAATCTTCTGTATAGAAGGAGCGTCTACAACAGAAAATTTATGATAAGATTTTAAAAAAACATGTATGTAAAAATTTCAAAATCGTTTACAGTAAGTTTTATAACACTTGTGGGACATTTTCATTGACACACACAAGCAAAGATTTCATTCTACTTCTTGTAATGCTTTGGATCACGTTTTTCCATTCGTACATTGCTGTCATCCACCACAGCTTCTTGACCTTTACCGTTTACTTTTCTAGGAGATTAGTATATAGATGAATAAGTGTGAGGTGATAGATTAGCGTTCCTAAAATTAATGTTAAACATTTGGAAGTTCTAGTTGAAGTTCCTGAAATAACGTTTTTTTAGAAAAGTTATTCTAGATCCTATTCTACTGAATAAATTATGTGTTACATCTATACTCCCCTAACAAAGACTATTGTTATCTCACATATTTAGCGAGCTGTCGTTCATATGACTATTTGCTACATGTGAAATTTAGCCAGCAGCCATGAGCATAAGGCTTTTGAACGCCCTCCCTGGATAACTCTCCCATAACTATGTCCCCCCCCCCGGGGACAATAGCTAGGTGACTCCCCTCCCCGGAACAGTCCGCCTGGCCATCCAAGACAACGGTCGAAAATCTTTCAACGAAAGTTGACCTCACAAAGGAGGGGTTGGATTTTCCTAACTTGGGCTCCCTACAACCTCGGCGCCACCGCGGCACAACACACGAGTCTATTATCCAAGGCTGACCCAGCCTAAGGGAATTGGAGGTCATAGGTGAAGTAAATTTGGTGGCCCTAAATGTAACAGAAAACAATCAATAAATATGGAAAGATTCTTGTCCGAAGCCCACACTAATGATGAGACTAATCAGAGGCTCTAAGCCACTGTCTGGTTTCCTTATGCCTAAATCCTGCCTTTTCCAAGGACTATCGCTAGTCGAGGGATCATCAAAGTGACCAACCTAAGGGTGTCACACTGTTTCCTCATAGCTAACGTTCACTAGGTTAATTGCGGTACCTTATGATAATCCGTACTGGGACACCTGGGACTAAACAGTACCAATCACTAGCCACTAGTGAGGGGATGGAACGGTCGCTTCGGAGAACAGGACCCTCAGCGGATGCTTTATTTTCATCATAGACAATGCATCTGATTGTCTGTCTAGGATCGGTACAGCGAATCTAATCATATATGATTACTAACATCTATCCAGACTTTGGGTTGCCCGCCAGGAATTATCGGTTTCAGGTCAGGGCCAGCTCCCTTAACTTACTCGTGTTCTGAGCCAAGTAGGGGCCAACCTTTTCCGGAATACTTGACTACGTAAATTTTACAACCAGTCTGTGGGACACGACGTAATAATCTATTTAAAGGATCGTTAACATGACTCGACAGATATTCGACGTCATTCTCATGAGTTTAGCCTTAATATCGTCATGAATAGCGTGCTCTAAATAATGCGTCTTTCTAAAAAAATTTTAAAAAACTCAAATTAAAATAAACTAATGTCCCTTAGAGGGCAAAAAAACTCCATAATTTGCAAAAATTGATCTCCATCAAAGCAAAAATTTATTTGGCACCCACTCACATAAAAAAAAGCAAGATCAGCTCTTTAAAATTCACGTTCAAAAATTTTTTTTAATTAACTTAACACCAGAAATATTTTCAACAAAACACCCACATTCAATATTCTTTAAATTTCGCTTTCAAAATGTTCAAAATATCCAAAATATAATTTAATATAAAAAATGAAACGATTTATTTAAAACAGGCCATATCCTTTCAAGCACGATCGATATCTATTATGTTCTTCTTATGTTTTGTTTATTTTCAGAAGCCAACCTTGGGGAAAATCTTTCTAATCACCGACATCTACCGGAAAAGAAACAGACAGGGAGATTAATCCAGACATTTTCTTTTTTTCCCCAGCCGAGTCCGCTATCTCGGTGTATTATAAATAATGGACCAATTTTTTTTTATCTTGATGGCAAGATTAAATGTATCCTGAAATCTGGGACATTTTTATTAAGATAAAAGGGATATACCTAAAATATTATTGTATTATATTTAAACATTTTTCTAAACCGACAGAATAATTTCGTCTCAAATAGTGTACACTGTAGATTTTACACTTGTCTAAAGATGCAGCATTGTGTTTAGTTCAATCATCAACCCACGTTTATAATCATGTAATTTATATTTCATTTAACTATATATTTATTCTGGCACTTTCTTTCACCATTTATGACATTATATTCTCCGCCCTATTTTCTTGTGTTTAATCCTGTTGTCTACAAATTCGGACGTGAAATAGTTTTGCTGAGAAAACTAGGAAAACCAAAAATCTATCAACATTTAATACTCCCATAAAAATGCAAGACGCGTAGGACGCTGTAAATAGATGCGCGTAGGACGCTGTAATCGTCTGTATAGAGGAAGCGTCTGCGACAGATAATGTAATATATATTAATAAAAATTGAAATATTGTCAATCAGACCCGCTCATCACTTGAACCAAATGTCAACACACTTGTCTTTTTACGTAGTTGGTTATAAGATGACATATAAAGGAAACAATCCAGGTTTATTTAGATTTTCAACAAGAACGATTAATAAGTGTTATCATGAATTAAAATTTTTGGCTTTAATTGAAATTATGGATTAATTAATCGTAAAATTGTCAAAAGTTAACGATTAGATTTAAAATAATCATTAACAGCCCCAAAATAAACCCTTCTTACCACTGAAGCTGCTCAATCCCAGACTTTCATTTACCTCACCTAATCTCTACGTTACGGGATTCAACCGATCATCCACTACGGCGTTCTTATTTAGATAACAGCCTACTTCTTTGCTCCCCCTAACCGTGCCACGGGAGCTATTAAAATACCTCGCACAGAAAACCCGTAGGGCCACTAATCTTAGTGCTTGAATACTACATAAGCTGAACACCCACGCCTTGTTGGTTTAAATTGTTTACAAAACTGTTCATTTCTGAGCGGCCTTTTTATTATAAAAATGAGTCACGTTTTGTTATTTTTTGTCTTTTTATATTGTAGACTATATGAAGTTTTAATAAATTGTAAATCTATGGGTTTCATAATTGATTGGATGAATTTATAACGAAAATCGGAGATTCCAAAGTTGAAAGACTTTTAGGTAAAAATGAATAATGGTAAGCGCTATTATTTTCATAGCTCTTATCACAAACAAAAATATGTTCGTAATAGTAGACTACATAAATTGTTTTAAAGTAAGAAACAATCAACAATACTTAGTTCATCATCATAATTAGAGCCTTTTTCAACTATATTAGTTTCTTAATATGATTAATTTTTTTACAAGCAGGGCATATGGTTGATGCATTCATCATTCAGGCTATTGCAGATTATGTGGAGAGTGATGACGCTTCAGTAAAAGGAAACATGATATTATCTAGTTGCAAGTTATATATATATATATATTTCAGGGGGTTATCACATATTGCAAATTGAATGGTGTATACTGTATCGGGTATGTTCAGGTCACTGGTAGTCTGGTGCCGATATGAAGAGTTTCTGAATTGTATTATTGGTGGGACATGCAAAAAAGCTTCTCTTGGCCTCGTCACCATAGTGTGAATAGTATAGAACAAATTGATGGTTTAGCAGTGAACAAGTCCGTTTTTTAATCTTAAATATCACAAAGATTCACGGTTTAAACATCGCTCTTCATATGCTTTCAGCCATCTGCTGACACTTTTCAAGTTTCTGTTGTAGTGCAGGACAAAGCATGACGCCGATCAATGTAATCTATCTAAGGTCATCGTGGTAGGTTGGTGCCAGCCAAGAATCCAAATATTGCCTTAAGTAGGTTTTATATTTTCCTTCTTTCTTGCCATCATTTGGATATGTTCTTAGAAACCATATGCAACATTTTGGCTTGGTTGAATAAAATTGTTGATATGTTTTTCCCAGCTAATCTCTCTTTGGACATTAAAGCTGGGGTACTTTTCAGAGGAAATTGGTTCAGGCCAACCATCATGCCGTTCGTAAGTGTGTAAGTAAGAGTTACTTCCCTTTCTGATAAAGTCTAAATTTTGGCAGGATATATGTATATACCTCATCTCTACGTCCACTCTTCTGATTGTATAGAACTATAGATAAAAGTAATAAATCAATCTCTAAACACACAAGAAGGTAATAGAAGATTAGGTAATACAGAAAATGTTATCCCTAAATTTCTTATAAATAGACAAGCTTAGGTAAACAGCTACAGAAGTCGCAAAAATAAAGTTACGAATGCTCGCGCCAATATTGTAAATTATCTTACACATTTTTTTTACAAACAGGTAGATCTAGCGTTCAAAGAAAATTAAAACTTACTATTTCATACTCGTAACCTTTCATAGTTTAGAAATATCAATCTATGTGTAAACCTACGCTACTCGCAGCAACAAACCACTTAAGCCAGGGGACTTTAAAGAACGTTTTATTGAAAGCAATTTTTATCTCATAAAACGTGTAACGTGTACCTGATTATGCCCCCGCTTTCTCCCCCCCCCCCTTCCAAATATGCGTTTAGTAAAAGAAAAGTTGGATATTGACCAAAGCCTTCAATTGCCATCAAATTCTACTTAATCTTTAAATGTATACCTGGTTTATGCTTTGAAGTCCGTCTCTGCGTCCGCCATAATGAATGAGCTGAAAATTGGAATTTTCTATCGTGTAGTTAAAGGAATTTTTCTCTTCAGTGAAGCGAAGAAAATTTTTCCTGGCGTCGGAGTAAATTACGATGGTAGCGTACCACTACATCTCGAGGCGAACTAAATAAAAAGTTTTTAGGTTGGTTAGAACCAAGTTATTTGTAAAGTGATCACGTTGATAATGAATTACAGAGTGAAATAGTATTTACTGAACCGAGGGGTAGTATTTAGTATCCTTCGATTACTGCGTGTTTCTATATTGAAGATAAATAAATTAACACAACTTTATGTGGCAGGCTAAACATTTCAACACTTATTTTCTAAATATTAAATTACTTTAAATTGAAGTTAATTTCACAAATACTATTTTCATTTGCTTGTTAAAGAAGGCCTTAATATTTTTTTCTTCTTACTTTCTCTAAACGTGTAAGTTGTATGCACTGATGGGAAATTCCAATACATTTCAACCTGAGTTCCAGCAATTCAATCGGTAAGGTATACATACATTTTTTTAAAAAATAATATCAAATAAACTGGTAAATGTTATTCTTGTGTTTAGCAATAAAGAAATGGGGGGAAAATCAGTATGTGTGCTCGAGTGCCTTGTAGATATAACTAATTTTAGTTAAAGGGCTTAGCCTAAACAAGAATTATACAATTTTAAAATAATTTGATCCTGACGCCGACTGTTGATACAAATGATATAGCGGCTCCTACAGCATGAACTGTCAAATGGCGGGAAATTTCTTTACGTCAACGATAAAAATATGAGGAAAATACTTTTTTTTAAAATATTTTTATTGTTACAAGTGTTGTCAAGTGTGCCCAAAGTTCCAACGAAAAGGTATCAACTTAGAAGAGTAATGAATTCCTCACTTAGGTAAAGTTAATCTCTGAGCTACGTTTGACTTTTATTGCATAGTCTGGTACATCGGTGGTCAAACCGAGGCTCGCGACCCGCATGCGGCTCTTCTGTGTTCATATTGCGACTCGCGTAAAACTAAAAAAAAAGATATGTTACAAAGAGAATTTACAAGCCAGTTTTAATAACCCTTGGTGCTAAAATGCGGCTCTCCACAATGATGTATTTATTGTAAAATAACTCTCAGATACCAGAATTCTGGCCACACTTGGTTTAGTAAATGGATAACATGTAACCTGCGTAAGAGTGAGGCTGGCAAGTCGTAACAAAACAGCGAACGTTTCGGACAATAACCCTCTTCAGCCAACAAATAGTACACATATAAAATTATTATAAAGAAATAAAAATGTAGCTGCGATGATATCAAGAGGAAAATAGGGCAATCTTTTGCTGTTTACTTGATATCAATCTACTAATCTAAAAGCCTGATTGCAGTTTTACCCCCATTTTGTTATTTAATTTTATTGTATAGTTTGTCAGTAGTTAGTTTAAGGAAATATATTATTGTAAAAATGTATCAATAGAAATAATCTTCGTAAGAGAGTCAAAGTGTTGGGGATATCTTAAAAAATTATTAAACCAGTCTTTCAAATAAGACAAACTAAAAGAGTCAGTCTTATTTATATGTATGTGTATTTGTAGGTATAGTAGATTTTTTTAATGTGTCTGTATTGAAAAATACTTGAGGATAAAAATAGAGATGGTAAAAATATTCATAGTCCACCTTTGCTTCTACACCATAGCTAGGGTAAATTTGAATGCGAATTAGTAAATTCCGTTGCTAAAGATGTGTGGCAAGGCAGCAGACTACTTTTCAGTAACCAAATGAAATGTAAAAACGTTATTGAAAACCCATTCATGTTTATATTATTTATTTTTAAGCAATGGCTAAGCAAGTTTGCCATTTTCTAATAGCATGTTATTTTGACTCTGTTACAATTACATTCCCCTAAATGTAGTTCATTGTAAATTTACGAGGGAGGAAATCGAAACCAAATATAGGGTTTAGATAGAAGGGTTAAGCCCTCAACGGATTTTAAAAAGCTTAACACATCAAATGAGGATAATAGTTTCTCTGCATTGAGGGTTGAAAGAGAATTATCGGCCATTGCGTGGGCTGAAACTTTTTTGATTTTCTCCCTTTTGTCTTCATATACAATCCACATGATTCATTCAGAGCTTTAGAGAAATGACTCCGAACATGTTGCACCAGACAAATACATTTCTGAATACAGATGTTGCACCAGAAAAATACATTTCTCAATACACATTTTTTTTTTAAAATATAATTTACCTAAGGATTTTATAAAATCCATTTAAATGCAAGTCGATTATAAAAATATTAGATCCATGTATTTTACAAATAACGAAGAAATTCAACATCTGTTTAAAAATGTACTAAAAGATTTGTACTTTACTCATCACTGAACAAAGACATACAAATATTCAATATTGATTTTGGCGAGGTTTTTATAATTAGATTTAAAATATAAATTTGACAACAGTTTAATTTAATACCAAGTTTCTTTTACAAACTGACGAGTATCTTGCTGGTGCTTTCTTATAATAATAATAATAATGGGATCAAATTAATTTCCACGCCTGCACCTTGACAAAAGTATTAAACTCGACTTTCCCTGGATATTCAAAGGAATTTGAATTTTTATAAAAATTTAAACAAATTTCAAAAGCTTCAAATCATTTTTATTATTTTGTAAATTGCACAGCAATTGTAAATATTGAGGGAAATAAAGTATGAAGTCGTCAAACGATATCAAAGCATTGATAAAAATCCAACATAAATTTAAAAAACAAACATATATTTTATTCAAAATGTTTGATATGAAATCCTTGCAGAGATTTATTTTTTTTTTAGTAATTTGCTCTTTTCTTATTTAAGGTTTCAATTTTCAAATAAAAAATTCACGCTTATGTAAACTTGAAAAATTTGTTATTCTTTTTAATTTAGTCTATTTTTGTTGATGTTTTTTTTTTTTCACTTGCAAAACTGTTAGTCTTCTATTCATAATCTGTGTCTTCACAAGTTCAACTTAAAAGTTTTAAAAAATAAAATCAATATTTCCCCAAAATATCAATTCGTGATTTCCTCGACCACTAAACGTGATTTCAATGCTGGCTTCAACTTAACAAGTCAACTTAATTGCCGTCTTCCTGTTTAAGGGCGACTCTTTGAGCTGTTAAATGTTTCTTGAAATTCCATTTCTTTTTTTTTTGGGCGAAAAGTTTTTAAAGAAAAAGGAAATTAGTCGACGGTGGATTACTTGGAAACAGAATTTAAACGAAGAGACAGATACAATATCCTTATTAATTCTTTTCAAGCGTATGCTCATGAAAGGAAACGTAACTCTGATAAAATTATATGGTGAACTGTAACTAATGTGACTTGTCATAATTGATCTCCTATTGAACAAAAGTCAATTTAACTACGACCCCAAACTACTTTAGCATTTTAATTACAGTCTTTATACATAAGTGCCAAAAAATATAGATGTGAAGTCTTGACAAATATTGTCATAATCAATAATGCAAAATACAATCCATATTTTAACTATATAATTTACAACATAAATCTCACAATTTTAGAATTGAAGAAAAAACAGAAAAAGAAAAAACATGTTTACAAATAGATTGTTATATATTCAAAACTGACCTCAACTGGCCCCTCCTATAAATTCTTTAAAACATTTCCCCAGGATGAGACATGTTATAGGGATAACTACCTATCTATCTGTACACACTTCAGTACGGTTAGATTTTACACATCACAATTAATTGTAGATAGACAACCTTAGCACAACGTGCTTCAAAATTAATTTCATTACTTTCCCCGGACTGACACATAGTTTATGGAGATAACAACTTATCTAACCATAAGAATAACTTAGAACTCCATCATCATGAGCCTCCTTGCTCATATAATTTATTTATTTTCGCCTACATTAGACACGATGACGTAGCTAGGGATTTTTGGGCCCTAGGGTCTTGGCCTCTTTGAGGGGGGGGCCTGCATTTTGACATTTAAAATCATTACATGAGATGTTTACTATTTTGGTGGCCCCCTCAAGTGGGGGACCGGGAGACGTTCGAGTTTGGACCCTTTTCCCCATCCCCTAGCTACGCCCCTGATAAGACACATCTTATAGGGGTAAAGGCTATTCAATAGCAAAAACGTCATTGACTGCGTTATCATAAACACATCACCCATACGTTGATTCAGAAATTATGACCTGAGATCTAAAGAGGGGGAAAAGTTTTCCTACAAAAACATCATTATAAAAATTATACACACTTCTAAATACTGGAGGTCATACACAGCGAAAGAAAAAATAATAATTCTTACTGATTGTTTCGATTTTGGGGGGGGGGGGATATTTCTATTGTCTCTCATAACTAAAAACACGCCACCAGTGTTAACATTATAATGAATGATCTTGAGTACACCTACTTTATACTTGTCATATTATCCTGTTAATACCGCAACTGGTGTCGCTATTACTTTGACCCTTGTTAAACAGTTTTTGACCTTCACCTTTAAACTTCAACTGGAGAGGGAATTCAATAGTGCGCTCGCCTCACAAGCGTGGGGGGGGGGTGCTGGGGGCGTGGGTCTAGGCCACATTAGGTCACAATAAAAATATGGATGAATGACTATTGCTAAAAAATGTATAATGCTGAGTTGGAGAGGAGATGGGGGCCACCAAGTCTAACAAGCCCCGGGAAAGTTCTATTGGAACTCCCAACGACCACGATGTCGTGGGATTTTTTTTTTCAGTATAAACCAGAATATTCAACAAACTGACAGATCCCAAAAATTAAATCTCGACCACAATTCCTGATCATTAACAGTAGGGGATAACTCGTTCCCAGATTTGTCCCCTTGTTGCCGTAACTCGACCGAATCTCTAGCGTCTGTATTGTCATGTCCCTTTTGTCCTTAATCATAAATAAATTGTTAAACTCAATTAAGATCCTTCTATTTGTAACCCCATATCAATGTTTCGTGGTCTGATTACATCTGGCTAATGCATCTGTGACGTAAGAGGTACCGAGGTTATAAGTACAGACTCTCGAATCCAAGCGATCTACTGTTAGGCAAACGGCTAATTTTTGTCCGACCCAATTGCAGCGGTTCTCGATGTGTTTTTCTTCTTCTTCCTTGGAATTAACTTCATTTATGTGCCAATTAATTTCCTTCCTTCAATCCTTGGGTGAGATATTTTCTATGCTATAGCAGCACACTCAGTTTTACCATTATTAGCTTCATTAATTTTTATTAGGGTAACTCCCCCCCCCCCCAACCTTGTTTGTTCCTATTCAATTCTGTCTTTTCATCCTTAACAGCTATTTTATCTGTACTAATTTCATTTTGATCAACCTTTGTCTCCGGTCCTAATGCTACTTTCAATATCTGGTCTTCAGTTGGCTTCCAATCATCTTGAATCTCTGGCTCACTAATCTTTTCTTTGTTAGCTTGGCGATTTTCATTTTCAATTTCCTCATTTTTTATCAGTAATTCCTTTCAGTCCAAAGTTTCATAATCTTTTGCCTTTACCCGCCAGGCTTAAATCATCCATTTCTAGCGCAATTTCCCCATGGGACAAATTGCATTAATATATTTGAAATGTTGGTCCTCTCTGTTCCAGCTTGCTCAAGAACTACTCCGAACAATACCAGATAGAGGGTTCGGGGCTATTGCAAATATGCTAAGGAGGGATCAATGATGTGCATGGGCCAAAAGATGTCCCGAAAGGGTTTTCTGGATTTCCTATAAAAGATTTTAAAAATATTTTTTAAACGAAAAATTTCAGTATTTTCTCAATCTATCGGGTTGACAAAAACGCCAAACGATAGCTAATAATATTTTGAACAAATTTTGAGGAATTTTTGAAAAATCTCTTTTCGTTCGACTCCCTTATTTTTAGCAGCAATTTGTAGATAGCAATGGTTTTGTTTATCTCTAGAATTATTGATTTGAAGTTACTTTTAATGTAGCCTGGAATGATTTCCCTTGAATAAACAAGTGAAAATATGATAAATGAAATAAATTAATAAAATCGTATATGTTAATCTGATCGCTATTCGGACCCGATAGTCTTAGTAAACGAAAAAACTGATTAGTTATGCTCAAATAGAGAAAATATAACGAATATTGTTTTTATGTTTTTATTTGCCAAAGTTTTGCAGATTTCCTAGTCGCTTGGAGGTGTGTAGGTTTGTGTTGCACACGATGTAGGGATCTATTCCCAGAGGTGTAATCCTTTTTTTAAACTTTTCTTTTTACACTCAATTTTAGGATATCAGCAGTTAAATATTTATTCGTGTTCGCTCCCATAGTACAGACAAACAATGAGCAAGGAACCAATGGACTATTTAGTTACACGTTACAGTCTTATATTATCTGCTAGCAATCATTTTATTTAAAGGAACGCTGGCTGGATAGGGTTCCATTTTGAAATGCTGCCAGGGGCCTCGTGCAGTCTTAATCCACCCCTGAACACACTGAGAAGCTTTGCTCATGGCTCTGGTGCAATGCAAAGTGGCAACGGTAATGACCTGAATGGGAGAAAAGGTGAGGTGCAACGGACCGAATTAAGTCAGAGAAAATGGCAAAATGCGGCTGAAGGAAGTTCCAGAACGGACGTGAGTTGCTTCGTGTGTCACAGGGTTGGGCACATAGCACGCTATTGTCCCAATACAAGGGAGGCCGGAAACACGAATGCAAAGAGAGTTGCGACGACGCGTGTTCTTGAGCGTAAACGGTCAAAGGGCAAACGCCTGTGGGATAAGAGCCTAAACGCATCTGTTGGAGGAGAAAATGTTGGCCAAGGCGGTGGTGCGGGGAGATTTAGCGGGCGAGATGGTGGTGGTGCTCGCATGGACTTTAGAAATAGGAGAGGAGCCGGTGATAATAAATGCTACAAATGTAACAGACCTGGTCATTTGGCCATAGACTGTGAAAGAGGCATTTATTCAAGTGCTCGTTGTAACTGCAACAGCCCTGTGCATGTTTAGCGTGACCATCCTGAAGTACTTTAATACGGCTCGTTTTGCGCGGGCAAGGATTCTGAGAATAGTGCCTGTTCCTGTTGAGAGACACGTTCTTACAAGTGCACAGTCATCCCTGGATCAAATAAAGTTCTATATATTGAGACACTGACTCTAAAGAATATTACGTTCATGTTGATTTTTGTGGGATTACCCTGTTAATATAATAATATTTTGAGTTATTAAAAGTCATAATTTATTGGGTTTGAAATGTATACTGATTTGTATGTAAATGCTTTGTCGATATATTGGAGAGCAATATTAATAGTTACTGTATTTAAGAGGAAATGGTAGTAGTGTTAAGGGATATTTGAAAGTATATATCCATAGAATATATTAAGAAGTAATCATAATATTCATTGTAATGAGTAAAGTTGAAAATTGGTCATTTGAGATTGTGGAAATTTGTCGACCTCGAAACATTTCTGGAAAGGGGGGCATATGTCACGGATGACCAATTTGCCCTTGTAACTTGTTGTGAGTTGCGCACGGTGGTGTGTTTGATGTTTGCTTTTGTGGTATTTAAAGTTATTGGTTAGTGGTGCGAAAGCGTGCAAGGTGATTGTGCGGTTGACGTCATTGGTATATGTGTAGAAGGAGAGAGAGTTTTGTGTGTTCGTTGTTGTGGAAAGGAAAAACGCCATTAAAGTTGTTGTTTATTTCAAGCAGTGTCTTTATTTCTGTGTAACGGTAATTGTATGAATCTTGGAGCAAGCAGTCAAGTATAAGTATTAGGACGCTTGTGACACTCATGAGTTACTAAAACGCCTACCTTTTCTGAACAGGTGAACTGTTTAGATCAGACATGACCAGAGTTCACAATAATGTCATTACATTTATGATCACACCATGACAACCACTCAGTTCAGTCTCAAAACATATCAATAACATAGTTTTAAATCGTATGGCTTCATTTCGTTTTCCTTCAAGGAACTAAAAGTGTCAATTATTCTGGTTTTTTTTTAATGTTTCAGTGGATTTTGGAGGTGGGGGGGAGGGGAGAAAAAAACACCCGAAGTAAAGTTACTGAATCTTATTGAAATTCTCTGAACTAAAATTAGCTAGTCCAAAAGTCAGGACGTTAAATCCTGACTTGACCTTGAGTATGACCCAGACATACAACTTTTAGCGCCGTCAGTTTTATTTTGACTCAGCGCGGCACCAGATTCAATACTTATTTTCTCCCCTCTGTCGACTTCATTAGTCACACGTACAAGTGGCTTCAGGGGGGCGAGAGATTATTCGATAAGCATCGTGCTTGAATACAATCGGCTGTAATGTATATCTCAACTAATAACTGTGGGTGGTACAATAATAATATGGAAGAAAAGAAGCCAAAAGTAAATGTGGAATTTAAGTGAGACTTATCTCATTATTGTGTATTGCAATTCGGAGTATGTCTGTTATCTGTTAGTAGAAATAAAAGGGGCGAGCGTGGGGGCTGGTGATATGTTGGCGGCCAAGAGAACGGTTGTTTTTTTAAGAGGACGGGGCGTGATGATTATCGGACATTGACAGACAGTTTAGGTATAATAAGGAAGCAGCTAAAAATTGTGGTGCGCCCTATTCCATCTCAAGCAACAAAGTGTCTAGTGTAAAACTCAGCAATAAGCATCTCAAAAGAACCTGTTTCGTTGATATCTTGTTTCTTGTATAGCTTTAACAGAGGCTGTTATTCATCTTCTCCGATAGTGGGAACACCAAAGCAACACTAGTAAATGTACTCTTATGTTCAAAGTCTGTGCTAACAATATATTCGATTTCTTGAACTGCTTGTATTAATTTAGTCTTGGCCTTATTTTTTTCTTTTAAAGATACATTTTCAAATTGAATTAATCGTGTTGTTTCTATGTGTAAAGGAAATGAGGCCATTCACACACAAAATAAAGATTTATTTTAGTTCACCCTTAACTTACGCAATTTGCAGTGAAACAAACAAAAAGACTAGTTTCCCTGGGGAGAATGGCTTGATATAATTATATTTTATGTGACCAAGTATTTGATTACTCGGTCTTGTACATTCGGCCTTGGCTATATTTGCTCACCCCATTGATCGGAAATTCCCCGATATTCAATGACAATAAAATGACCCGAATGGAATAGGGTTCATTTAGGAGTCCACAATTGATGGCTTGTTCGCTAGGAGCAGGCCTAATTGAGTGCCCGTTCTTTTAACCATGCCACCAAGAATGGAGAAAACTCTATCCGAACGTATTCTATCAGTATGAAGGTCGATTCTTAGAGAGCATTAAGGGAAACTGCTTTTTTCATATTTAATATATAATAGACTTGGTCATTTTTAAAGTGGAAAACTTTATAACGGGCACAATCTTCCCGCAGTGTGCATTATGGTAGCTGTTTTGAAGCAGATCTTCATTTCCTTCAATATAATGAGTGTCAGTGAGGTGCACATATTGCGACGCAATGCGGTTGTGCACACTGCTACAAATATATAAACGGATGGCGTCGTGTTGCTTGCTTTAGTTTCTGGCGAATTATATAAATATCTATAGATGGCTACTTATGAATATTACTTAAAATATAAGTATTGAATGAAAAAAAAAAATAATAATATAAAAAAAGTTAACAAAAAATTGTTAAGTATTTACTTTAGCTGATACTTTTGAGGGTAACAATACTGAAAAATATACCTCACACTACAAAATACTCTTTGAGATTTAAAAAAATTATTTGGTAAAAATTTTAATAATATTATGTTAGGTTAAAATGTATGAATTCGCAGTGAATTTGTTTAATGCTGACACACATAATGATTACAATGACATACGGTGTGCAATCGCACATAAAGGAAAATAATTTTAAAGTTATTTATAAACGTGCAAAACAATATGACTTTGTTGTTTTAAAACGTCATTGAATCTATTGATATGTATACATTCTTCAAAATCAGCCCATGTAATTACAGGTTGATTCATTCTGTCTCAGTTAATTTGTACTTCATGAATTCCAACGGAAGTATACTTTTCAAGCGCATTAATTATCCTATGAAATGGTATGACGCCATTTGACCGAATAAAAGAAATCTTGATATTTTAAAATCTGTGTACCCAGCGTCAACTGTCAGGATGGATTCACTGACTGAGGGAGTGATCTGAGAACTTCCACAAATAGTTGATATACTTGAACTCAAAAAACATTTTCTTTTCTTTTCAAGTCGAAACTCTTCCACTAATGGATCACCACAGATTGCAAATACTCACTTAAATTTAAATTAATTTTTTTTTTTTTTACTTTGAAGATTTTCAGACAACTTCGATATCATATGAAGAAATGTAATAGTAATGCTACAAACAAATAAGCTTTGCTAGTCTTCAGGATCGTAATGTTAAAAAGTACAGCGTTGTTGTATTACTATAATTCTTCCTGTATTATTTTATGGGCGGCTAGAAAATTGCTAGACCATTGTCTCCGTGTATTTGTTATTTTCTTTGAATGGATTGCAAGTGTTTATTTTAGCTATTCGAAACAATTAGTTTGGTAAAATAACGTGCGGTATAAGTTACATGTAGCGTTAATCTGTTGAAACAAGATAGTCGTATTTTTTTCCAATATAGAATCTTTGCATCATTGAAGAATTAGATTAAACTCCGCTGTACATGAAAGAGTTTCCTTGGATTATTATGCTTCTTAGGAGAAATCAGGGAACTAACAGGAGACATTTTCTGTTTGGAATTGCACACCGTGCGTCACGCTTTAAGACATAATGAACGTCTAGACCAGCGGTCTCCAAACTACGGCATGCGGGGCAGATGCAGCACACGACGCATTCTCATGCAGACTCTGAAAACCTCTTAGCCAAAAAAAAAAGACTATTTTAACGCAAAGTTTACCACAAAACTGTGTGCAGTTGTGGCCCCCAAGCTGCTGTTTGACATTTAATGCGGTCCTCCGGCAAAAAAAGTTTGGAGACCTCTGGTCTAGACGAAGGTTCTTGCGTTCATTAGCCCGAGTGCTGTCCCAGAATTGCGGTTTGGTAGAGGTACAATGAAGATTTAAGTGAATGAAATGAGAGGGCCAAGGAAGTGTGGCTTTCAAATCACACTTTTTATTCAAGCTATCCTCTTCCTGCTTTCCGGTCTGTGCCTTGACTAAGTACTGTTGACCTTTAGCTCGTCTATCTTTGAGTCTAATAACGGAAAATACCAAAATCAGACCACATTGTCTTGCTAACGTATTTTTCTTTCGTTCATGTCTAACAAAAATCAAAACATTCTTATTTTTTGCCTCCATTATTCTTCCAAATGGTGGCGAAATATGTTAAGTTCTTTTTCCAATTTCAAGGTGAATATAAATAGCTCTTTAATATTAGCCTTTTATCCAGAATCCAATTGAAAGTCAAGAATGTTACAAGGCTAATGTTAATTAATTTTACTTTTATAACGTAATTGACGCTTTTATCAGACATATATTTTTAAAAATTTCCAGTTGCGATTCAGAATTGTTATGGATGCATCATGTGTTAGGTGCATTGTTATTATAACCCTTTCATTCCACTGACACTGTAAAAACATGATTTCCTTTTCCAGGTAACCAGTCTCGAAGTCGCGTACATATTCTATCATTCCAATAAACTCGTCTATGTTGGAAGACTAAGATTTGTCAATTCCATTATATTATAATAGTTGCCTAAGGCTTTCAGTTTATTTCTCTTTTTAAATATCAGTGAAATTTTAAGCAATGTTCCGTTTAAGCTGCGGGGCTGCACATTTATCTGGCCACCACCGCGCAGCAGTTGATAATTACCGCGCAGCTAATTTTTATAAGGATTATATAATATATTAGTGTTTGTTGAATGTAAAACTTAGCACATTAAAATAGATGCTGGGAAACTTTGCACACCAGTTTATTGTTTTGCACACGGGACCAAAGAAGCTTCGAGGGAACGTTGGTTTGAAGGCTTTAAAAACTGCAAACCATGCCTGCATTAACTTAATTTTATATAGAAGGCAAAATTTGTAT
Organism: Radix auricularia; assembly: GCA_002072015.1. Taxonomy (NCBI): domain Eukaryota; kingdom Metazoa; phylum Mollusca; class Gastropoda; family Lymnaeidae; genus Radix; species Radix auricularia. The sequence goes on along the minus strand of MUZC01000011.1, from coordinate 940,538 downwards.
ATAAAAATCCTGGCTGCGTTTCGTGACTGGGTTTAACACTGTGCTTAATTCATTGAAATGAAACCATTTATCGACATTACCTTCCTTCTCAGAGGCGCTGTAATTGCGTTATGTTCATAAAAAAAAAAGTTTTTATTCTTAATGCTTTTAACAACGAGAAGTTGAAAGAGTTCCAGCTACGATCCAAGTTATCAGAAGTATAAAACACAAACAACAAGGAAGTTAACCCAATAAAGTAATGTTGCTATGTGACTATTGTTTAAGCTCGTCGAATTATTTAATTACGTTTTGTTTTCGTTTCTTTTATTTTCATTGTTTTTTTTTTCTTTCCTAGGACACATACATTCTTTCCACGAACACATTGACAAGCGGTTCCTTTGAGGTCAGCTCGGACATCCATTATCTGGTGTAAATTGACTCCGTGTTTCCCTTACCCGGGGGCCGATAGCAACAAAGAGAGTTATAGCATCTGTCTAACCGAGTTTAACTTCCCCTTGAACGAAGTGTATGAACAGAGTGTAATTAACATTTCTGTGATCAATATATAACTATAGCATTGTTCAAATATTGAGACATTCTTCATTACTGAGATTAATACTTACAATCAGATTGGTTTCAATTTAAATAAGAGTAAGAACACCAATCGGCTGGTGGTCACCGAGTTCACATTCCGAATGTATTTTCCTTTCTGTATATTAGGCACGTCGTGTTATAATTTTCAAGTCCACAAATATTTCACACAAGACTACATTTTTCTTGCATTAATCATTAAGCTTAAACATTTTACATTTTGTTTTGTCACTTATCAAGATTTGCTTTAAAACAAAATTCTGTAGCAAATAAGGGATGGATGGATGGAATAAATAAGTGGATTAGTTTAGGAATGATTTTAAAAAATAAAATCTGTGTTGTGTTTGCAAGATATTTCTAATAATGTTTCAATATAACTTAACATAAACAAACAGCGCTAGAAAAAAATAATGATATGGCCCATGAACTACTTGAGTTACATATCATTTTTTTTTAAACAAAGAATCTCATATATATTTTTAAATAACTTTTAGAAGACTTACATAAAACGTGATAATTTTTTTTTAAATGCCTAAAAACCTTTTGTTTTACTTTTTAAATTATCTTGGTGTAATTTGTAAACTATGTTTACAATTTATAATCAATGTTTTAGTTTAAAGAAATTTAAGAACTATGAAAGAAATTTTTAAAAATTGCATTCATGAAATGTAAAGAATCAGAGAGCATTTATTTTGAAAGTTTAATATCTTAATTAACTCAAAATTGAAATACAATTAGCCAGAAGCCTGAATAAAAGGAAGACAACCAAAAAACTGACTTGAAGAAGGGAATTGGTAAGGTTCCTACCCTTTAGAAATAAATTTGAAAGACAATGTGGCCCCTAAACTTCATCATGTGTGGTTTCAGGAAAAAATGTATTTTTCCGAAAAGAGTTGAGTTAAAATATTTGACTGGTACAAAATTATATATAACACATTCCCAATTTCCATAATTCCTGGGTAGAAACTACTGGAAACCCCATGTACATATTGTTTATGTTTCGAGTGTTTTATGCACTCAGGCAAGGGCAGATGTTTTTAGTCAGCTGGTATCAGGAAGTCAAAGATGGGAGCCCTCAATGACGGTCTTTTTTTGTCAATAATATATTTTATTTTATTTTTACGTTGTAAGATGTTATAAAAACGGATAACTTGTAAGATCTTAAACTGGAGTCTTTAACTTTTCTACCTGGTGACATCCCCCCCCCCTTTTTTTCCCCACGTTACCATAACGCAACCAACTATTTATTTCATTGAACTGAGATCTTCTCTTATAAGCCTTACATTTGTATTCCCTTTCCAATTTCTTCCACTCGGGATTTTCAAGTGTAGGCAGCTCAAAGCTTCAAAGGTCAAAATCCCGTATCACTCTGTGCCTCTTGGTCATCGGACGCCTCGGTGGTCCACTCATGTCCGCGGTGAGACTCTTCGTCCGTCTCCTTGACCCCGGCGTCACTGACGACCTCCTCGGTGTCTTCCTTGACCGTCTCGAGGATTGGTGTCCCACCGGGCGCCTGCGTAGTGTCCTGAGTCGCGTCGGGCCGCAGGTCCTCGGGTAGCGTCGGTTCGTACAAGTACGTCCCTGAAGCCATGGCGACGATGTCTGGGTACATGTACGCGTGCATTGACGTCTCGGACGACAGGTCATCGTCGGTGTCCTTCTTGGTCCTATGAAGTGATGCGTAGGGATCCCATGGCAGGTCCATCGTGTCGATACTCTTGTCAAAGTGTTCAACTGTGAATGTTAAGTCGAATAAAAGGGTCACACGGCACATGGCTATTGTGTGGGAAAGGGGGGGTAGTGAAGGGTTAGCGATAAAGCTAGGTAAAAGCAAAAGCTCAATTCAAAGCCGAACAAGCCTTAGGAATACACCCATAAAATGCATGGACAAATACAAATTAACAAATAAAAAAATTACATTAGCCGCTTAGCAATATTCCGTTTACCATTATAAAGATATTCGCTTAAAATGGATACAACGCTGTTACTAATTTTTTATTTTAAAAAAAAATAATCATAACAACAATAATAAAAAAAGAATAACTTGCAAACTTGATGTTTCGTTTCCAGCGCTGATTCCAGAACGCTATTACCCTTTGTATTGTCGACTTCTAGTATAAGTTTTAGTATATATTACATAACATCTTTATTTATAATTCACTAAAGCAAGTATGTGTAAACTAGAATGTCGAATGACATATCCCAGTTGGCAAGCTTAGTTGGAATGTAAGAAAAAAAGGGGAGAAGGCATCAATGCTTCTTGCAATCACATGCATTGTTCCTTCACAGAATAACATATGATTCATACTGTAGTGGTTATTACATGCACCTTGCATTTGGAGAGTCCTGGGTTTAAGCCCATTCTTTTCCCCTCTTTTTTCGAACATGACTAACCCTGGCTAGGGTCGGCCAATCACACTCTATGGTTGGCAAGAAATTGTAGTAAAGGGTTGGGGCAGGTAACAACAACCGTAGTGCGCATGTCTCCGCGTTTACTCGCTTTTTTCATTACTTCGTGCTGCTGTTTGTTTTTGCTCTTACCCCCATCCCGTTCCCGCGGGTCGTAATCTAGTTATAATTAATTTGTACTTCGTCAGCCCTAGATAATTACTCAGTCAATGATCCTACTTGACAAGTGTGGCAGATCAGTGCCTGAAATTCATTAGCGAACTACTTGAAATACTTACCAGGGGCCTCGCTGATTTGTGTCATCGGCTTTTTCTTATGTTCCTCAAATCTGTGAATGTCAAATGTATTTAGTATTATATGTATATATTTTTATATA
>MUZC01000011.1:916283-932138 GCA_002072015.1 Radix auricularia | reverse complement strand
CCCCGCCCTTTTTTCTGTCTTTTTTTAGGTGAGTGATGTCATTTATGGACGGCCCCTAAAGGAACTTCAAACAATCTTCAAACGAATCAAATAACGTTTAATCATTTTTTACAAACATTAAAAATGGACGATATCAAGCGGAGAACAATTATCTAGTCTATTACACTTCATTGATTGTTAGTTGTCCACTTGGCTGCGTTTGAAAAATATATATGAAGGATTACGAGAAATCCGCAGATTAAACGAAATTACACGAAATTTACAACAGTTTTACACATTTTTAACCTCTTAAGCATTACATAATATAGTAGTTAAAAGGAAAAAAAGGGTGGAAGGAACAGAATCCTGTGGAGACACTTAAAGAAAGATCATTTCAGTTATATTTACTCATGGATGTAGATGGTGGAACCTATTTTTGTAGCTATAGACTAATAGGATAACTTATCACACCAATTCACAACCAGCGGACACTTACCACAACACTCAAGAGTGGAACCACATACCACAACACTCACAGACTAGAACTCCATACCACAACACTCACAGACTAGAACCCCATACCACAACACTCACAGACTAGAACCACATACCACAACACTCACAGACTAGAAACACATACCACAACACTCACAGACTAGAACCACATACCACAACACTCACAGACTAGAACCACTTACCACAACACTCACAGACTATGTCTACATGCACCACTCACACAGTAGGGCTACATACAACACATGCAGAAAATGGCTTCTCACCACATCAATACACATGCCAGAGCACCACATCAATACACATGGCTTCTCACCACATCAAACACATGCCTGAGCACCACATCAAACACATGGCAGAGCACCACATCAATACACATGCCAGAGCACCACATCAAACACATGCCAGAGCACCACATCAAACACATGCCAAAGCACCACATCAAACACATGGCTTCTCACCACATCAAACACATGTAAGAGCACCACATCAAACACATGCCAGAGCACCACATCAATACACATGTCAGAGCACCACATCAAACACATGCCAGAGCACCACATCAAACACATGCCAGAGCACCACATCAAACACATGGCAGAGCACCACATCAAACACATGCCAGAGCACCACATCAATACACATGCCAGAGCACCACATCAAACACATGCCAAATCACCACATCAAACACATGCCAGAGCACCACATCAAACACATGCCAGACTACCACATCAATACACATGCCAGAGCATCACATCAAACACATGCCAGAGCATCACATGAATACACATATTAAAGTATGTTACAAAGTCATAATGAAACTCTTAACCAGGACACGTTAAACGGTGGGCCACTTACCACACCATTCACAGAATCCAGTTGTTTTACCAATAGGGTTGCCCATTTTGTCCAGTGGAATGTCTTCAAGGTCAAACACTCCTGCCTCCTCCAAAGACTGTTGAATAGTTTAAGTCTTAGGTCAGCTAGACACAACAAACAAGGGACTTTAAAGTGTTTCTTGTTTTATGCAACCGTTTTCCAATGCAATAAGCAAATTAATTCAATATTTCTCTTCTATAAATCTTTTTACTACAATTTTACTTTTTCCCCTTTCTAAATAGTAAAGTTGTTTTATTTTCAAAAGTTATTCCTATAATAAAGTATAGGTCTACATATCTTATTTAAAAATCATTTCAATAAACTGAACAATTATTACAGTTTTAATTAATGCAAAACAATACGTCAACTGTCTAAAGGGCGTCGCTGGTGCCGCGTGTCAGAAACATAAAAAACTGAAGTAAATGCACTATAACAAGTGTACGCAGTCGTAAATAATTATCCATGATACACATCATGGCAGGAATATTAGTGAGATATAACTACTTGCCTTGTCCCTGGCATACGGCCGTCTGTCAGAAGAATCTGACGTGACACTTTTGGAATGAGCACTCGGGTCAGTGACCGTTGACATCTTGCGGTCTTGACCTTTGCCCGAGTCTATACTCAGCTTTGCCGTTTTTTGTGGTTCCGATGAAGTATTGACTGGATTCGTGGGATCTGTTGGTGCCTGGGCATCCGGTTGTTGACCTTGATCTTGGGACTCCGACTTAGGCGTCACTGGCTGTGACTCTTTGGACGCTGGGTCTTGTGATCCTTGCGATGCTTGGGATGCTATCGATTGTTTGTTTTCGTTGATGCCGATGGCCGAATCCATGGCACTTAGTCCGTATGTACCTAACTGGCGTATTCGCAGGGCGCTGAGCCAGAGACTTAGAGTCTGTGTGGCCTGATCCCTGACGGTTGCATCGTCTTTAAAATTCAAGTTAGAGATTTTTGTCCAGTTCATGGTAGCAGCGTACGTGCTGAAAAGAATGAGTTTCGTAATTGAAAATCAAGAAGAATTCTGCCTCACAAGTTATTTCTGGCAACATTAACTCATATCATGAGTCAAATTTTCTTTTTAAACATTCTTGAAAAAGCTGAAATATATCAACTTTTAAATTTAAGATTCGGTTTTTGTTGTTGCTAATTTCAAATGCAGATCTATAAAGTATGGTAATGTCTAAAACGTTGTATGGTGCCGAAAACACACTTTTGCACACTTAGTGTTGGCGGCCATTTTGGAATTATCACAAATTCATAAATTACAAAACTACTAGTGGTAGAATATTTTTTTTTTGTTCTGTTCTCATGAAGATAAGCACTACAGAGGGGAATATTCAAATTGAATGTAGTTATAATGTGAAATGTTCGTTTAGAATACCTGTTACTACCTAAAACAATCTTCGTTGTTTGAAACTATCATTATCGAGCAAAAATGGAAAATATGCATTGTTACATGTAGTAAATACATACACACTTGTCCAGCTTTTTGATGACACAAGCCTAATCTTACTTACCGTGGTATTATGAATTCTTCATTTATATCAGGTCGAACATTTTTAAGGATTGCAGGGAGTGTTTTCCCTCGCCCAGGCTTGTCCAGCTGCTTGGGGGGTGCTGTGGACACATAAACAAACAGCAATTGCAGATAATCAACGTTAGCTACTGAACAGCCGAATATTTATAATGGATATATGCAGGCCCACCAAAAACCACAATTTCTGCGACCTGCTTTTCCTATTTATAAAATGCCTTACATGACGCCACGTTTCCAGCATGTGAGAAGGTGACTTTCGTCGACTCTTTGGATTTCACCGCAGCTAAGTTTTCATATTTTATTTTCTATATTCATTTTATTTGTGTATTGTCCTTTGAAAAAGGCTATCTGCTGAAACGTTTGCTGTTTTGTTACGTTCTGTCAGTCTAACCCTTACCTTGTTTACGTCTTTTCCATTCACTATGCAAAAGCAGGTTACATCCCCGTTTGATTAGTTGTTAGGGAAACTTACTTGGTCGGATGTAAGGCGGCAACGGTGCGCCCTTTATAATGGAGAAGGTGTCCAGGATGTTCTTAAACTTTTTATTCAGGAATCGCCTCCGTTTTTCTATGAGCGGGTTGTACAAGACTCCCATCGTTCTAAGACTGGGAGGATAAACCAGCTGCATGTTGTTTTCATCGTCTGGCTTTAAACGGCATATCTGCATATTGCTGCCTGGGTCCACTTGGCTTTCCGTGTACGTCATCTACAGGTTAGTTAATGTGGAATGCAGTTGATTATATGATTCTTTGTATTTAAAACATTTTTAATTTAACTTAGATTGAAGTAGTAAAATGAAGAAAAAAATGTTTCCCTTTCTGTAAAGTTTCTACATTTGCTCTCCGTCTCAGTCTAATCGTTGGTAGGTTTTAATAAAATTGAAGTTATATATGGCTTATACATTAATAATTAGTAAGTCGTTCCCTTGGTTACACCATTGGCGTGTAGAGGGGGATATGCTGTATGGGGAGCAGCTAGTTCTTTATAAAACCCGCCCAGGCTTGCATCACCTCTGGAGAGGACACTCCAGTGTTGATAAAACACGGGAAGCAGCAGTTACCGATTCTAAGCCAAACTCAATTAAGGAACATGAAAGCAGCAAGAATACGCACGTGACTGGGAATGTAAGGCAGAAGACCGATATACGCGGCGCTCAGTTGTAAAAGAGGTCGCCATAGTAGTCGACAAGCGAAGGATATAGTAGGCTGCAGACAGAAGAGCTAGGGGAAAAGCCAAAAACATAGAGAAGTACAGAACCCGTGTTCAAAATATGTGGTAAAGGCTGTCACCCAAGGATTGGACTGCTCAGCCACACAAGAAAATGCAACCCAAGGCAACGGTGATGCACCATCGTCTCGCGAGACGGAAGGATGCCGACTGGCCGATACACTAGTAACATCTTAAAGTATAATGAAATATAGATTAAAACGCACTGAAAATTTAGCTGCTGAAAACGTGTACAGGATATTTACGAACGTCAATTGCAATATAACTGGTCGTCTTTAGAATCTGAGACCATAGGTGTCTACGGTTCTTGTGAGATCAAGCCTATCTCATAACTTTACCCCGCAGTTAATCAATGATTATTGCATTTTCCCTTGGGATACTCACGTGGGTCCGACTATAGTAATTAGCCATCTTTTCTGTTCAGCATTAAAACGCAATAAGTTTATTGCTCTATATTAATTTGTTTATGTGTGATTAACTATTTGTATTTCTTGCATTACTTTCAATGACTCGTGAAATTAGATATTAATCAGATGTCTAATAACTTATAGCTATAATAATTAGATAGGTTCTTTCTATACATTACCAAATTATAGAGCTTCCAATCCTAACATTACCACATTATAGAGCTTCCAAGCCTTACATTACCACATTATAGAGCTTCCAAGCCTAACATTACCACATTATAGAGCTTCCAAGCCTAACATTACCACATTATAGAGCTTCCAAGCCTAACATTACCAAATTATAGAGCTTCCAAGCCTAACATTACCACATTATAGAGCTTCCAAGCCTAACATTACACATTATAGAGCTACTAAACTTAACATTACCAAATTATAGAGCTTCCAAGCCTAAATTACCACATTATAGAGCTTCCAATCCTGACATTACCACATTATAGAGCTTCGAATCCTGACATTACCACATTATAGAGCTTCGAATCCTGACATTACCACATTATAGAGCTTTTAAACCTAATATTACCACATTATAGAGCTACTAAACGTAACATTACCACATTATAGAGCTTCCAATCCTGACATTACCACATTATAGAGCTTCCAATCCTGACATTACCACATTATAGAGCTTCCAATCCTGACATTACCACATTACAGAGCCTCCAAGCCTATCATTACCACATTATAGAGCTTCCAAGCCTAACATTACCACATTATAGAGCTTCCAAGCCTCCTTCTTACAACAATCCGCCTTCTCAAGCCTCCGCTGCTGGCGTGCGTCTCTTTCCTCTTTTGAGTACATCGTCATGGACGTAGTGACCAGGGGCAGCCAACGTCTCTTTCCCTTGCGTTTACTCTTGGTCAGTTGTATTTTACGCCTCTCACGCGGTGCCTCATTTTCGGTGGCGTCCACGGAGGGTTCAGCTTCTGTGGGTTCCTCCATGTCCTGTAACAACCATTTAATTGGGTTTAGTTATTTATTTAGTTAATACAAAAAGGCGGGGTTTTTTTAAATTTAATTTTAGAAAAGATTTCATTACCTTTAAATTTTATGAAAACAATAATAAGTAATTAAAACACAATTTTAAAATATTGTATTTCTTTTTTTAATGGGAATACGTTTTAAACAAATAAGACATCAAGTGTACTTAGTAGAATATCAGATCGTCATTTAATTTATAAGTAATTCAGAATAATCATCACAATTTTTCTAACTTAAACAACATATAGTTATTGATTTGAGGCTGCAGGTTATGATAAGGCGTATTTACTTACAGAACAAAGATATCAAATAATTTTTAATCCGCCTTATCACATCCAAGTACCCAAATGCGACTGTAATCTTCAACAATTAGAAAGATAATGCAATTTTCTGTTTGTCAGTCCAATGACAATTTGCTACGGTGCAAAAGGATTTTCCCGCTCTTTTGGAAACGGGTTTGGTCAGACGTGGTCTGTTACCACTGCTGCAACCAAATAGTATTGTCTTCACCCTTTTCTGTCTCATATAAGAAATGTTTTATTTCTAAATTCCAATATTTTTATCATATCTGCTCTTATGTTTTTTAAAAAAATGTATTTTTATAACTTTAAAAAAAAATTCAATTAATTTTCTAATACAATTTATTTAAAAGCGTGCAATGAAATGTCTGAAATAATATTAATATTACATTTTATTTTGCTAAATGTAGAAAACTGTTACTCTAGATATGAGCGAGTGAATAAATATTTAATAACTGCTACTATACATTTCATATAGCTATGTCGTTTTCCTCTGTTATCGATGTTCAACCCCTAATTGCAATGTTAACTTCTAAACTTATCTTATGATACCAATTATAAAAGGGCAGGACTAGGCCCAAACCACAGATAAGCGTAGGACCCAATAATCGTATGTATAGAAGGAACGTCTGTTACATATAACATACGATAATGTTACTGCCCGAACTTGACTTCCCCCAATGTGTAGATTTTGGTTTTAACGAAACTGATTTCTAAAAATAGATGTTTAGCCTATAGATATATTATAAAAAATTTTACCTATCAGACACATGTCATCTGGGTTAACACTTGTTTAAAAATAAACTTTCCTACTCACACTGACAAACCCTCTAATATTTGTGTCTGATAATAATTTGTGCGTGGTGAAGGGCACACATAGCACAATTAACGTGCCCCACCAGAGTCTAAAACAAACAGTAAAAGCCGTACGAAGCCCTCCAAAAACAAACCCGATTTGTGGGTAGACATTTTTTCAAACTTGTATTGTCACTTCCTGCAGCAAGACATGTAATAGGGATTGTTAGTTTTTCCATGCGTTGTTGCGACTCTTCCACCAATGCGACACTCCCAAAAAATGTGTTGCCCCCGAAATCTAGCTCAGAAATGGCGAATCTATATGGCACGTGTGCCACAGTCGGCACTCAGTGCCTCATCCGCGGCACGCGACTAATATCTTACTTCCTCAAATAAATTGACTAAGCCTAACCCATTTGTGGGTTCCAATGGAGTATCGGCAGTTTGCTTAAAATAAGTGGGTTTTGGTTTGAATTTTGAGCACGCGGCCAAAAACTGTTTCGTCACTATTGGTCTAGTAATTCGGCTCCGATGATAAAACTACCAACTTTTTAAACCAGTGCTTCTCAAACGTTTTAGAATGGCGGACCGGCAGGAATTTTCCCATTGCTCCAGGGACCAGTGCACCGTTTTATCTGTACTGACGTCGTGGCGAAATGTAATTAATTTTGTTTTATTTTTTTCATTTTGTGTGCTTATTGCCCAAAAAATTTGCATATTCTTTAAGGTTGGTATTAATAAGCAAATTGAAGATTATAATAATAATTTTAAGTCCTTTCTTGATAACTTCTGCGGAGGCGGCGGATGTAATTTCTTCGGACCGGCGGCGGATGGCCCATGGACCGGCACCGGTCCGCTGATCACCACTTTGAGAAGCACTGTTCCAAACGACACAAGCCACATGTTATCTTTGAAAACATAGCCGTTACAATAAGTCCCAAACTATTATTATCAATAAAATCTGAACAAACTATTTCTTTGGAACGTTTTGTTTGTGTGTGTGTTTTCTTCACTGAATAAAAACTTGTGTACGGCTTGCTGGTTCATTGTTTCGATTTGCCTTGATTTTATTTTCGGTTTCCTATTATAAAGAAATAATACTAAACTATTGTTTTTTTTTTTGTTATTTTCCAATGACAGCACACCACAGAGAATCGATAAAGGAAAATGAAGTAGAACATCTGTTACAACTGAATTTTTTTATGCTGTTTACGTTTTCCAACCATAAAACAACATCTTGACCTCCTATAAAATCTTTCGATGAGCCCGTGCGTCTGAAACTTGCCAGTTGCGTGAATCTTTAATTGCCTTACACGACGCTATAAATGAACCATTTTGGAGCTGGTCCCTCGTGTCACACATCGCGTGCCGCTGGTTGTCTGGGGGGCCAGCAGGAAGTCTGGGGATGTGGTGGTCTTTTCAGGTCATGTACAGAATAGAAAAATAACACAATACACTGTTTATATCAGATTTATCGAGGTAATTCTCCATACCTTCTCTGTTCGATGTATCCAATAATGTCTGCATAGCTCACCTATTTAATTGATTTATCTAATCTTATATAATATAAATGTAAAATGTATCTAATTATCTCAATTTTCTCTGTTAAATTCATTTTACTTCCCTTTTCGTCTATACACTTTATGCAGAGTACAAATGAATTCACTTTGATTTTTCTTTCCCACATTATCGCTGCTTCCCATATTAATCTCCTAGTGTTCTTATATTAATGTAGTTAGTGGTATTAAGAGCTTTCCTCTAAATCAAACACTATGTTGAGTTCAGAGATGGCATGATTTCCTTCTGTCAAAAGGTGATCCTTTATGTTATATAATATAAGATTTGATCATGTTAATTGGTTACGTGCTGAATAAATGATGTAAATGACAGGGAGAACATTTTAGGAATTTTAAAATCCCTTACATTAGCTTCACCGTCGTCTCTTGGTTCGTCCGTCCGTCGGGGCGGCGGAAAAACAAAAGTAAAAAATGACCCACTTCCCGTGATAATATCGAGCTTAAATTTTGCACATAGACTCATGTCAACTATCAATGCATTGTATCAAAATTTCAGAATGTACTGTAATTAAATAAATGCATTCTTTGTTTAATTCTATATAACTGTATGGTAGCCGTCTGTTGTTGTTGACATCCACGTACTTGCTTGAGTTCAGTCCAACGACCATCCCAAACCCCACCCGTCCCCTGTTAATGTATGTTGTGCGGTGCAAATTATTTTGAACATAATCAATACTTTTAGTTCTGTCTCATAAATAGGGATTTATAGTCAAAAACTTTGTTTTTACGGGTTAGTTTTATTTTCTATTGAAATTAAACACTATTAATTGTTTGAATTGGCTGTGTAGGCTCACGAGATATTGTCATATGTTTCCGTGATACTGCAATATAATACAGGTTCAACGTCTCCAAAAATTGAAAAACAAGTTTAATATATTCAACATTTATAAAAATGAGTACTTATAAATATATTTAATTAATTACACTTACTGGTTTCAACTAAATGGAGAAATGTCGGATTAGAGAAGTTTTAAGTAAATTAAAACTGCCTGTGGAAGAACAAATGAAGCTCTCATAGAGCGACAAGTAAATTGATTGAGGCCTAGACAAGGACACTGATATAATTACCACTAGACGCACGAGAAGAGAATTCCCCAACTACCCAGTAACTACACCCGCATCTGCCGTACGAGGAGTGTAATGAGGGTTTGATAGATGCTGACGGACCTTTTACCACGGCTCTAGCGGTGCCGGGTGGTCAATGAGAGGAGGGGGGCAGTAGCTGGAGGGTACTTGATAATGAGAGGAGAACCGGGGCATTGTTGTTTTAAGAAAAGGAATAGTCAGGTACATGGGTTCGTTAACTTGGATCAAAACATTATGAGGAAAAGGGAAGTAATCAAATGATATCTATCTCCTGTTACTTCCCTTGAGACACTTCGTTCCACATTTGTCGTTGACATTTAACTTTGACAGGTTCTAAGTGTTTATAATGAAGTCATTTTTCTTTTAATCTTTGTTGAAAAAAAATTGTACATAGCAGTTAGTTTAGACAGGGCCGGCTTTAGGCATAGGCAAAATAGGCAGCCGCCAAGGGCCTCCCATTAGTCTCATGATTATTGGGGGCATCGCACAAGAATGTTTCCATATTTATTATTTTATTTTTCTATTACATTTAGGGCCACCAAGTTCACTTCACCCAGGGTCTACAATTCCCTTGGTTTAGATTAATTGTTAATTTGAGACTTCACAAGATTTCAATTTGAATGAGAAAAAAACAATATCATTTTATTTCCTTTATAGCCTGCCTAACAATGCCTTGTTAAGCCTCGAATGTATTAATGCTTCCCTTCACATAATCCTCCTTTATATTATTTCAAGACCAATCCTCTTTGTTGTTAACACCACTGACCAAAGTAAACCTCCTAATCAGACAATTAATCTTACATTGTGTTGACTGGACATTTAATGATTGAGCTTCTGCAGACAGTTGTCTTTCCTTCACCATCTCCCCATCTCTACTGTTAACATGGCGTTTTAAAAATATCAAGGGTTCTCAATCTAATTCCGTTGTTGTAATCTTATATATGGGGCGTTTTTTATATAAAACTGGTGTCTAAGAGGGGTTTTCATAAAAAAGTTTGCTCTCTCCAAGAAACTGCATGTCAGGCAGAGACTTATAACTCGAAATAATAGTTGAGTTAAGTAGATAAAGTATAGCTAAAAGCTAGAAATATAGATTACAAGCATTTTTTTAAAAAGATCATTCTCACTAACAGTAGTCGGTTCATTCCCCATTTAAGGTCTCTAATCTTGTGATGTAGAATTAAGTACTAAAAATATATATCAGATTAACTCTATTTATAAATTAAGCTTATAAAGAATACCTTCCTGAATTTTTTTTTAAAGAGTTCATATTTAATCGAGGATTAGTATACAGCTAATAAACGTAAATCTTACTTTCTTTGAATCATTGTAATAATAAAACTATAGAACTACAAATAACAGTTAAATAAAAGATCAAAACAACTCCTTGGCGACTCTGTAACTGTTCCCGCGCACACCCTGACACGCTGGGAATGAAACCTCTCGACAATGTGAGTGAATGTGAAAAAAAAACTGGCAATAACAAGAGGGTAAAAATGACCTTGTAATACCAGTGGGCGGTGACCAGAACACTTTAAGAACCCCTGACACATTGTAACAACGACACATCACAATAATCCCTCAATTAATGGCAAGGAATAAAAGAAAGTTTCTCAAGCTCTCTGCCAACGTCTTGGAAGTATTGTTAGTGTTAGGTTCGTTCTCCACTATCAATAACATGCAACCGTTCTGTGACAATGGGGACTGGCATCTCATGAGATAATGATCCTGAGAGGCGAACTTGTTTTAGGACTATCCAATATCTAGGCTATTTTGGTGTTTTAGTTGAGAAAAAGATTAATGAGGTAAAGAATGACTTTGATGAGCAATAGAATTAATATCTAAACATATAACAGTGGCACTTACTATACAGCTTGTGTTTCATTTGCCGTAGGGTTTGAAGCTTAGGCCTAATTATTTGCAATCACGAGTTTTGTTTGTTGGTTTCTTTATTTTTTATTGTTGTGTTTATTTATTTATTTTACTCATACAGCTTATATTAATTTTCTACGTTTAATTTTTTCCGTTTAAATTGCTATAGATTTGTAATGTATTTTTAATATAAGTATATTAAAACTTTAATTAATTTCGTTCACATTCAAGTTCTATGTGGGTGAACATATTTTTTTTCTTATGAGATAAAAATCATTTTCATTAACTTCAGTTTTCATCAGTATTTTACAATATTACTCGTTTTTACTTCTCATGTCTTATAATAGGAGAAGAATTTATATTTTTTTTTATATAGAAAGCTTCTTCTCTGTCTTTGAAAAGAAGTTTACGCTCTAGCAAAACGATTGAGTTCAAATGGAAAGTAAAGACATTTGCGAAGAACGCAGATAACATGGATCTATTTTAATGGCACAAAGCATCCCAATCAAACTTGATGTAAATACAGCCCCATGTTTCAATCTTTCTGAGTCCCTCCTTTTTGAACGTACCCCCATCAGATTCCTTACAAACCTAATGGAAGAGAGAAGGGGGAGAAATAAATCAATGCTTCATTTGCCGTGTTCGTGTACTTGTGGCTAAAACTGAGACATTGATTTTGTTTACACCCCGCGACATTGATGCTGTAATACAAATGTCCGAATATGGACACTTGTCTCCTGTAATGGCAGTGAAGGAGGTATCTGGATTGACGTTTAAGAAAGCGTTTGTTGGTTATTATTTTTTTTTAAAGCAACATAAGGTAATGATTATTTTCTTTTCCTTATGTCAGTAAGACATTTTATTGAAATCATATATTTCATTTCATGCCATTTTTAATTCAAAACTTGAAATTTTATTGAAAAATATTTTATCCCAATTCATAAATGCCTAATATCAGGAAAAATAACTTCCCTCCCTCACTGATATATAATTCAAAAATTTGTATTAAGAAGAGAAGAACACGCCATCTCTTGAACTTGAAGCAGCAAAAGTTAAGGCTTGACTGCTTTATCTGTTTTAATCGTGTCGTTGAGAGAAAAGGCATTAATTCCTTATCCTTAGCCTACTTAAAGGAAACAACACACACCTGCATCGTTACTTTGAAATACAATGCTAAACCCCAGCCGCTTTCTGTGGAGTTCCATTATACAAGGGAGCGCACTGCCAGGTAACTCCCTCTGTAACGAACTTTCGGTCTCGATAGAGATGAACTACGCTTTGAGACCTTTCACAATACAGTGTACTTTCTAGTTAATTTTCATGAGCTACACAACCACTAACAATTTGCTTCAGTGGGTTTTTTTTTAATATCCCAATGTCGAACTCTATCAAATCTCTGTTGGGTGAAACTAATCGGCGCTTGTTTGGTGGTAAATTAATAAGGAAATGAAGTTGCTTAAAACATTGTATTATTGGCGCGAAATGAACAATAATTATTATTTCTTTATTTTATTTATTTAATACACGACTGTTGTGAGCTACTGCACCCACTTTTTTCAAAAGCCCATGTAACTTACGTGAATGTTATTGCAGGCGTTCGAATCAGAGTGTCCGACAACCAAAAAACACAGATCAGGGCTTATTTATTGGTAATATTCCTTGTTTGATAAAATATACGGAATATTTAACTTCATGAAATTTTCACAAAGTATTTTATAATTATGAATCCTCAGATATATATTAAAAATGTATCATTAACACAGACACTTTTGATGTATACACCATAGCGTAGTTCACAAAACTATCCAACAAATTGATGAGGATCTTTGGGTATTGCTTTTACTACGTGGAGCACTTGGACCATCACATACGGACATTGATATACTATGGAGCACCATCCAGTGCAATGGACATTCAAAGAAGTCATTAAAAAACGACATCCTATGGTCTCATTCATATACATTAATACCTAGGGCATCATCCAGAGACATCGATAACATTGGCATTTAAAAAGAGAATTATTATCATATGGTTTGGTCCAGAAACATTGATATCATAGGATTTGATTCGGGTACATAAAATCATAACATTTCCAATGGACATCATCAGGACACAATAATATGTTACAGTATTATCTTTGATGCACTTCGACTTATGAATGAAGTTGGTCTTTAAAAAAAAAAAAAATTTTTTGGTGTTGTTGTTGATTAATGGCACATTTGTTACACAACATTTATTTCAATAAGTTATTTTTCACCTTTTGAATGAATACATTTTGTATGGTTCTAATCTCGAGTCATTAAAAATTTCGACGTCATTTTTTTTTCAAATTCGCCTAAGCATTAATACGTTGTTTTGTTGTCTCCCGTTAAATTGCTGAAGGAAAGTCATTCCAATTCATCAAAACTATCTGCAAATGGTTTTTACAAATTAAAATAGAAATTTGAGTTTTTTTTCCTTCCTGTGTGTGTGCGTGTGATGGGGGGGGGGAGAGAGAGAGAGAG
Organism: Radix auricularia; assembly: GCA_002072015.1. Lineage (NCBI taxonomy): Eukaryota > Metazoa > Mollusca > Gastropoda > Lymnaeidae > Radix > Radix auricularia. Next base: position 918,420 of record MUZC01000011.1, on the reverse strand, counting down.
AGAGAGAGAGAGAGAGAGAATTCCTATTAAAATATAAGCTCAAACAATGACGTCATTTAATATTTTACGGATAGTAACATCGCACGCTCTTTTAATCTCGAATGCAGAATGATTATGATGTTACGTCTATATNGGTTTTTACAAATTAAAATAGAAATTTGAGTTTTTTTTCCTTCCTGTGTGTGTGCGTGTGATGGGGGGGGGGAGAGAGAGAGAGAGAGAGAGAGAGAGAGGGAGAGAGAAAGAGAGAGAGAGAGAGAGAGAGAGAGAGAGAATTCCTATTAAAATATAAGCTCAAACAATGACGTCATTTAATATTTTACGGCCAGAAACATCACACGCTCTTTTAATCTCGAAACCAAAATGATTATGATGTTACGTCTATATATGTTCAATTTTTTTTTTAATATGCTGATTATGTCCCTTGGGGTTACAGAGTGATGTACTTCAGGCTTACCGAATGACCTGGGCTAATATATTATTTATATTTGAAATGGGATGAATGTTATTTTTTAAAGTTATTGGCTAAAAAATTAATTTCTTTTAAAATCTAAAGTCTATTTACAATTCTAATTGTGTTTGGTTCTAGATGTTCATTTTGTTCCAATCAAAAAAAAAACCATTTAAATCCTGTACTCAAACTTTCCAGCACAAGCAGCTTTCAAGTTTCTTCACCCGGAACATCTACCAAACCTCTATAATACATACTTATTTGTGTTCTCCCTTTGCAATGCCACCGTTCTGTATCATGTTACCATGCGCAAGATCCATCTTTGTAAAAAGTGATCTAAATAAACAGTGTCAGCTTTATTCCGATGATTCCATTGTGTCCCATTTCGTCATGACGGTGGTACTCACTGACGTCATAGATCATTTTTTTTTTTTTTTTTTTTTTTTTTTTTTAAACAATCCGACTATTGAGTTTCAGGAGAGCTTTTAGTAGACCCCTTGCCTCGATAATCCATTAGGTTGGGTTGTGTCCTCTAATATCCTAATTTATATCTAATTTCCTGTCCCGGAAATCTTCAACATGGCTATGAGAAGCGTGACATTTGACCTTTTCTTATACCTTTGAAAATGTGTTTATGTATGAAGAGCTCTAACATTTCAGAAATTTCCTGGTTGTCATTTAAATATCAAATAACTAGATGAGCTTAACTTCCTATATATTTTTAAATTATTTTCTTTTCCTTCAAAGTAATAGTGTCAATTCTTGAATCAGTTAACGATAACAACACCTAAATTATGTCAGTCATTTTTAACCAAATACGTCCGGAATTATCATTAACAAATAAATGATGTATATATTAATAAAATTGGGTGAAACAAAGGGAAATAGCACCATCTCATGAAATCTAAAACAATATATTTATTTTTTTTTATATAAAATTTAAGTTTGGGGTCTCTGGCAATATCTTCATTTAATAAATTCATGATTGGCGTTAGTAGTTCGATATTTTTTGGTCTCCATCAATATGTTCTATTAAAATTTTTATGACCACTCTATTAAATGACAGAAATAACACGAACAGATTCAAATTGGAAATAACATGTGATTAAATAAAATCAATGGACGGGACACCCAAAGGACTTTTGTGTTTTTTCTGGGAACAGCTTGGAAGAAAAAAAAATTAATAGATTTTTACTTGGTTTCATAAATCATTTGATCCCAAATTTACGAGAACACATTAAGGGAGAAGCCATTGCAAGCCATTGGATCAGATGTAAAAGAATGATCCACTCAACAACAAGTGTAATCGAGATATTGTAGGAGGAACGGCAGATATTGTAACGCAATATTTTAAATTTCAAGTTGCGTTATTTAAATGCAGAACGCTAATTGAGATGCGTGGCGTCAAGGGTGTGTGTCTGGCGTCAAAGGTGTGTGCCTGGCGTCAAAGGTGTGTGCCTGGCGTCAACAGTGTGTGCCTGGCGTCAAGGGTGTGTGCCTGGCGTCAAGGGTGTGTGCCTGGCATCAAGGGTGTGTGCCTGGCGTCAAGGGTGTGTGCCTGGCGTCAAGGGTGTGTGCCTGGCGTCAAGGGTGTGTGCCTGGCGTCAAGGGTGTGTGCCTGGCGTCAAGGGTGTGTGCCTGGCGTCAAGGGTGTGTGCCTGGCGTCAAGGGTGTGTGCCTGGCGTC
>MUZC01000011.1:890756-915973 GCA_002072015.1 Radix auricularia | reverse complement strand
GGTGGGTGCCTGGCGTCAAGGGTGTGTGCCTGGCGTCGAGGGTGTGTGTTTTTATGTCTGTCTCTTGAAACTTTAATTGTGCTAATCGTAACGGGATTTTAGATATTGCATTTACTGACATTCCATTTGTGAGCAATACAACCGATATGATCTATCTGTAAGAAAATGTATTAATCAATACTAAATAGATTTGGTACGTTGGTTTGATGCGTTTTTAAGCAAAGTTCACAATTTTACTTAACTGTAGACTCTTATTTTGTCTTCCTTTTTTTCCCGTAACTGTTATTGTTGATACGACTTTTGCCTTATTATTTCCTTTGTTTTTGCTAAGTAATTATTGTCTCCATCGCTCTCTCTCTCTCTCTCTCTCTCTCTCTCTCTCTCTCTCTCTCTCTCTCTCTCGCTCTCTCTCTCGTTTCTTCGTGTTTTTATATAAATATAATTTACATAATTATTTTTTTCTTTCTTCTTAATTTTACTTTAATTGTTTTTGTTTATATTGTTTTCCTGATAAAGGCGTTTGACAAAGGGGTTTCATATTTATTTTGCCATGAAAAAAAAGCTTTATATTTATTGTTGTAAATACACAATTACTATTGGGTTATAAATGTAATACATTTCGTTCTTGGAAACAACATGTGTGACTGCAGATCGAAGATAAAGGGCAAGCAGAACTCATTTAAATAGTTAAAATAAATTATGTGGGTGCATCTAATCGGTGGGAAGATCATTAAACTCCACAAACTCTCTATGATAAGCATTTAAACTTTGGCTTTAAAAATATCACAATACTTTAACATTCTAACAATAAACTTAAAACATTAAATTTAAGAAAATCTGAAATGATATATTATGTTCTCTATTCTCGCGATAACTATAATTTATTACAAATTTAAAAGTAAAGCGAAAAAAAGACGCGTGAGGATGTCTTGTTCAAACATTTTAATATTGTGGCTTCAGTCTATTGTGAGAATGGCCGACTTCAGTCTGTTGTGTGAATGGCCGACTTGTGACTTCAGTCTGTTGTGAGAATGGCCGACTTCAGTCTATTGTGTGAATGGCCAACTTCAGTCTATTGTGTGAATGGTCGACTTCCGTCTGTTATGTGAATGGCCAACTTCACTCTATTGTGTAAATGGCCGACTTCAGTCTATTGTGTAAATGGTCGACTTCAATCTATTGTGTAAATGGCCGACTTGTGATGTCAGTCTATTGTGTAAATGGCCGACTTCCGTCTGTTGTGAGAATGGCCGACTTGTGACTTCAGTCTGTTGTGTGAATGGCCGACTTCCGTCTGTTGTGTGAATGGCCGACTTCAGTCTGTTGTGTGAATGGCCGACTTGTGACTTTAGTCTGTTGTGTGAATGGCCGACTTGTGACTTCAGTCTGTTGTGAGAATGGCAGACTTCAGTCTGTTGTGTGAATGGCCGACTTGTGACTTCAGTCTGTTTTGAGAATGGCCGACTTGTGTCTTCAGTCTGTTGTGTGAATGGCCGACTTGTGACTTCCGTCTGTTTTGAGAATGGCCGACTTGTGACTTCAGTCTGTTGTGTGAATGGCCGACTTGTGACTTCCGTCTGTTTTGAGAATGGCCGACTTGTGACTTCCGTCTGTTTTGAGAATGGCCGACTTGTGACTTCAGTCTGTTGTGTGAATGGCCGGCTTGTGACTTCAGTCTGTTGTGTGAATGGCCGACTTCAGTCTGTTGTGAGAATGGCCGACTTCCGTCTGTTGTGAGAATGGCCGACTTGTGACTTCAGTCTGTTGTGTGAATGGCCGACTTCAGTCTGTTGTGAGAATGGCTGACTTCAGTCTGTTGTGAGAATGGCCGACTTGTGACTTCAGTCTGTTGTGTGAATGGCCGACTTCAGTCTGTTGGAATGGCCGACTTGTGACTTCAGTCTGTTGTGTGAATGGCCGACTTCAGTCTGTTGTGAGAATGGCCGACTTCAGTCTGTTGTGAGAGTGGCCGACTTGTGACTTCAGTCTGTTGTGAGAATGGCCGACTTGTGACTTCAGTCTGTTGTGTGAATGGCCGACTTCCGTCTGTTGTGAGAATGGCCGACTTGTGACTTCAGTCTGTTGTGTGAATGGCCGACTTGTGACTTCAGTCTGTTGTGAGAATGGCCGACTTCCGTCTGTTGTGAGAATGGCCGACTTGTGACTTCCGTCTGTTGTGAGAATGGCCGACTTGTGACTTCCGTCCGTTGTGTGAATGGCCGACTTCCGTCTGTTGTGAGAATGGCCGACTTGTGACTTCCGTCTGTTGTGTGAATGGCCGACTTGTGACTTCCGTCTGTTGTGTGAATGGCCGACTTGTGACTTCCGTCTGTTGTGAGAATGGCCGACTTGTGACTTCCGTCTGTTGTGTGAATGACCGACTTGTGACTTCCGTCTGTTGTGTGAATGGCCGACTTGTGACTTCCGTCTGTTGTGTGAATGGCCGACTTGTGACTTCCGTCTGTTGTGAGAATGGCCGACTTGTGACTTCCGTCTGTTGTGTGAATGGCTGACTTCCGTCTGTTGTGAGAATGGCCGACTTGTGACTTCCGTCTGTTGTGAGAATGGCCGACTTGTGACTTCAGTCTGTTGTGAGAATGGCCGACTTCCGTCTGTTGTGAGAATGGCCGACTTGTGACTTCAGTCTGTTGTGTGAATGGCCGACTTCAGTCCGTTGTGTAAATGGCCGACTTCCGTCTGTTACGTGAATGGCCGACTTCAGTCTGTTGTGTGAATGGCCGATTTCAGTCAATTGTGGGAATGGCCGACTTCAGTCTATTGTGTAAATGGCCAACTTCAGTCTATTGTGTAAATGGCCGACTTCAGTCTATTGTGTGAATGGCCGACTTCAGTCTATTGTGTGAATGGCCGACTTCAGTCTGTTGTGTGAATGGCCGACTTAAGTCTATTGTGTGAATGGCCGATTTCAGTCTATTGTGTGAATGGCCGACTTCAGTCTTTTGTGTGAATGGCCGACTTCAGTCTGTTGTGTGAATGGCCGATTTCAGCGTATTGTGTGAATGGCCGACTTCAGTCCGTTGTGTAAATGACCGACTTCCGTCTGTTACGTGAATGGCCGACTTCCGTCTGTTACGTGAATGGCCGACTTCAGTCCGTTGTGTACATGGCCGACTTCCGTCTGTTACGTGAATGGCCGACGATTTTGACATCTTCCGGAACACCTGTTTGGTATCTCTTCACCGTCAGTGCCAGCATTCTTCACAAGATTTCCCCATGCAGGAAACTGAAACTAAAACTCATGACAACAAAGATAGTATGCTGATGAAAGTAACGTTTTCATTGGCAATGTGAGAAATAGAAACAAGGAATAAAGAAAATAAATGTGCTTTTAATGGTAACAGACACAATTTCAAAAATCCTTTCTCTGTCTGAGCTCCTGATTTACACCTCATCAGTTTGAAATGTTTGTTTGTTTTTTGTTTTTTTGGTGGGGGGGGGGGGGGTTTGGACATTGGGGGGGGGGAGTTTGGACATTGCTTCATATTTTATTTGAACAAGATAACTCAAATATATTAAAATTAACACCCGTCTTGCTGGTTAGTATAAATTGAGCATCTTCAATGCAATGACAAAATACACAGCATCTAAAAAACCAACGACCCAATGGAAACATCAATACGCCGGAATATTCGCTCTCGTAACAATACATGTGTGATACCGCTTGTCCAGTATTTTCACGCCCGCTATCGCGCTGAAACCTTTTCATTTCGTTTTCTCACACGAGGCTTCAGCCTTTTTTGCCCCTCTAATCGTTTCGAGCTTGATTCCCCTATTTCGTTCAATGACATGATCTAATAACTCTCCGTGCAGCGATGGAAGATTCAGCGGAATCGCACAGGTTTGCTAACTGGCAACTGAAAGCCACTTCATTGTAATAGGACGGCATCTCCATCTCATTCCTCTCTTGTTAAAAAAAAAAATTTGTTGGTTATCCATTCCTATAAGCTGGGAGTAAAAATATACGTACTTTAGCCTACAATTACACATATACATTGGGCATGTACAAATCCTGAAAATTGAGTGTTGGGGTTGGGGGCTCTCTTAAAAACTCAAATTATTCCTCAATCTTTTCACGGCGTCTCTCTGAGAATAACATTATTTAAATCTAGAACATCACCTGCATTTCACTATTATATTTTAAATATATTTAAAAGCCGTTTAAACTTCAACAAGAGAGCCATTTTAAAAATAGTTGCACTTTTCTGTTTTTCTTATATATTGTATTATTGATTTTCTAGTCAACAAAAAGCTTTTGTTGTGTAAAAAATACATATTTGTCTTATTTGAAGGTCCGTACACTTCCAAGGCGAACACCCACAAAGAGCACATTAAAGTCAGCATCTATGTAAAATGATACACATCTCCGCGCGCTAGGCCTCAGAAATTATTCAAGTCCCAAGTTATACATCGGAATAAAGTATTTCCGTCTACATCCGTGTCTCTCCAAGTTAAGCCTCCGTCCACGATCCAGGTCTACACACAACGAGAACACATTGTATTCAGCAGCTTATAATTTCCTCGTGCCCCCAACATGTCACCAGCAATCCTCCCATCCATCTCACGTCAGCTCTAGCCCGGCCCCCCAGCCCCCATCCCTGATCAATGCCGGACAATGGAACCACGTCACTAATTGATCTGTAATGACGGTGTCTAGAGGCGACTGTGGAAAAGATGACCCTTCTCAAGAGCCTGGTCGGAAAATTGTTCCCGTCCTTATGGCGAAATGGGATGACTTTAGATTGAAGATCTGAATCATTCTGTAAGATGTGTATGTGTGCTACTGTCTATTGTGTAGATGTGTTGTCCTTTGTGTAGAAGTGTGTTTTTTTTTTTTAGATTGATTTGGTGTCGTGTTTTTTTTATTGTTTTGGTGTGTTGTTGATTGAATGGGTGTGCTGTTGTCCATTTGTATAGATGTGTTGTTGTCGGTTTGTGTAACAGCTTACCAGTAACATAAATATTAAAATGAGAATTCCTAAAAATATATATTTTAGGTCTTAACAAATTATCTCAATCTAAATACAAAATGTGTTGTTTTAAAAACAATTATATATATATATATATAAGACGAGTAAAGCAAGCCAGCACAAATATTACCCTCAATGTTTTCCCCTCTTAACATTAGTCCCATCATGTGGCAAATCGTCAAACAGTGATCTTTTGTGTATTGTAAAACAGTGGGCTTATGCCCCTGTGCCAGCCACAATTAACGAAGTGTCTGCTGAAAGCTTAAAAAACTGAAATTTTTACAGCAGTAAAAAAAAATATATTATTATAACCGGCTGTTCCTACAAGCCTCCCTCATGATTTGAATAATTTTTACGTAAGTGATCATAATCCCTTGCTACATACGCATTCTTTCAATTTATTATTACATGATCAAGGTAATCAGCGAAGATTGGAAATAACAGTGGAACACATTTAACAATAAACATTAAGTTTTCGAGCGACATGGTTTATTTGTTTCGTCTGCCTGCCAGTGTTTGTTGTGTTTTTATTCTGTCCTTATTGTTTATTTTATGGAGAAATTTTCCGATTTAAAAAGGCGTTCTAAAAATTCTCCTTAGCAGTTACTCTTAGTAATTTCGGCGCATTGGCTATACGGGCGAACTAAAGGGCAAGCTAAGGGTCGGCTGCCATAATAAGTTTGAGAACATCTGATCGAGAGTCACCCTCACCCGACACTAGCTTTAAACATTCTCAAGTAAGATAATAATAGAATGACGAGAACTCCCTGATGCAGTCCTGTATTTAAGACTGTATTACACTCAAAAACCTTCATTTAACCTCGGTTTGCGGGTTAAGTAGAAACTTGTTGAATCGACTTGTCGACTACATCAACGTTAACATTGCGAACGTTATTGATGGGATGTTTCTCGCTTCATTGGTCACGGTAGGGGAACACTGCATTCAGAAGGGGGCTTTACCTGCTGCTGCTACCTGAAAGAATTTCCCAAACCAATTATCAGTTGCATTGTTGTAGATGGTTTTTTGTTTTGTTTTTTCTTTTTTTCTTGTTGTTTTTGTTTTTATTTAAGGTTGTGTCAAGTGTAATGTAATTAGCGTGTAAATATGATGAAATAGGAATGTTAGGTAAGAGTTTCTTCTTGTCAAAACATTGTAATCGAACTCCAAAGGATAGGTATTAGATGTAAAATGAACAGGAAATTTTCAATCCTTTTAAGAGACACATTCAAAGTGCAAATACACTCACTCTGTGAGTAGTTGATATTTTCATCAAATCATTTTCTTAATTAATTTTGCCTTCAAAAAAACTTTTTATTTTCATTTAGGAACTAAAAGCGATATTCAATAACACATTGATTATCGATTTCTACACACTTTGTTACACTATCAGAAACACAGAAATAGTGATTCACGAAATATTTACACTGAGTTTATCCCACATCCCTCGTCTAGATTATACAATTACCTCCTATTCGAAATGTCTCATGATGTTGGTTTTATCTGCAAGAAATCCCTTTGCTTGTTAATTTCTTAAATAACCTTTAAAATTTACTTTTTTATTGTTTTTATCCCCAAGTCCATCTGAGGGTTGTATTAGATTAACTTTGTGCTTTGTTTCAAAGTTATAATTAATTGCCTTATGTGTTATTCGGTTCAGCATCCTTCCTTGTCGAGAGCCGATGATGCATCACCGTTGGGTTGGGTTGCCTGTCCTCGTTTGGCTAAGCAATCCTTTCATTCAGTGATAATCTTTTCCACAGCTTTTTCACAAGAGTTTTGTGTTTCCCAATGTTTTGGCCTCTCTCCTAGCTCTTCTGTCTGTAGCCTCCTCCATCCTTCGCCCCTCAGCTACTATGACGCCCTCTTTGACAACTGTGCGCCCCACGTAGATCTGCCTTCTATTTTATATTCCCAGTCATTTGTGCTTATTCAGGCTGCTTTCACGTCTCTCGCGGACATCTTTAAATCGGAGACGTGGGCGACCTGTCTTCCTCTTTCTCATGACAGTTCCCTTTATCGGATGTCCTTGGGGATACGGGCCGCGCTCATTCTCTTTACATGTCCTAGCCGTCTCAGGCGTCTTTCACTAAAGATTAAGAACATGCTTTGGATATTAGCACGCATCAGGACCTCACTATTTGACACATTGCCCTGCCATTTAATGCCAAAGGTGTATTAATACTACTTCGCTTTTTGTACTTCTATTCTCGAGTATTTTGTTACTATTTGTATTTTATTTGAAAATTTGAATTTATTTAAAACACTAGTAGAATATACGACATTCAAACAACAAAATATAAATCGTCCTTTTAAATGTTTCAGCTTTATATTCGTGAAAGCAATAATTGTATCTGTTAAAGTGTCAATTCATTCAATCTCGATCCCAATGGTTGCAGAAATACTTTTGATCTTTTATGCGGACAGCATCGAATGACACCGTATTAAGGGGTGACACCAAATGGTACACTTTTTTTATTTCAAATTGTTATACTCGGAGGTCATGAGGGTAAGTCGTGACCAGATGACATAATGAGATACCACGTTGAGTGTCACAATGAGATACCACGTTGAGTGTCACAATGAGATACCACGTTGAGTGTCACAATGAGATACCGGACTCGGTGACACAATGAGATACTCGGTGACACAATGAGATACCACGTTGGGTGACACAATGAGATACCGCGTTGGGTGACACAATGAGATACCACGTTGGGTGTCACAATGAGATACCGGTCTCGGTGACACAATGAGATACCACGTTGGGTGTCACAATGAAATACCACGTTGGGTGACACAATGAGATACCGGGCTCAGTAATACAGTGAGATACCACGTTGGGTGTCACAATGAGATACCGCGTTGGGTGAGAACCTTATCTTAGATATACAGACGCTCCTTCTATGCAGAAGATAATTGCGTCCACAGACCATGAGAGATGATCTGTTGGCAAGTGATGCAGCGGTCACAGGCTATAGGGGTTCCACGCATTACCCCAGCCGCCTAACTATTGTCTAGTTAGGTACCCATTCGGAGCTGGGTGACTCGGGGACTCCTCAGGCCGCGAGAACAAATCCTCACCTTCGTGTGGATTCGAACCCGTGACCATCGGTATGACAGTCGAGAGCGCTACCTCTCGACCACCACGTCCCAATGTCAAAATGAGATACCACGTTGGGTGTCACAATGAAATACCGGTCTCGGTGACACAATGAGATACCACGTTGGGTGTCACAATGAGATACCACGTTGGGTGACACAATGAGATACCGGGCTCAGTAATACAGTGAGATACCACGTTGGGTGTCACAATGAGATACCACGTTGGGTGTCACAATGAGATACCGGTCTCGGTGACACAATGAGATACCATGTTGGGTGACACAATGAGATACCGCGTTGGGTGGCACAATGAGATACCGCGTTGGGTGACGCAATGAGATATTAGGCTCAGTGACACAATGAGATACCGCGTTGAGTGTCACAATGAGATACCACGTTGAGTGTCACAATGAGATACCACGTTGAGTGTCACAATGAGATACCGCGTTGAGTGTCACAATGAGATACCACGTTGAGTGTCAAAATGAGATACCACGTTGGGTGACACAATGAGATACCGGTCTCGGTGACACAATGAGATACCGGTCTCGGTGACACAATGAGATACCGCGTTGGGTGACACAATGAGATACCGCGTTGGGTGACACAATGAAATACCGCGTTGGGTGACACAGTGAGATACCGGACTCGGTGACACAATGAGATACCGCGTTGGGTGACACAATGAGATACCGGACTCGGTGACACAATGAGATACCGCGTTGGGTGACACAATGAGATACCGCGTTGGGTGCCACAGTGAGATACCGGACTCGGTGACACAATGAGATACCGCGTTGGGTGACACAGTGAGATACCGGACTCGGTGACACAATGAGATACCGCGTTGGGTGACACAATGAGATACCGCGTTGGGTGACACAATGAGATACCGGACTCGGTGACACAATGAGATACCGCGTTGGGTGACACAATGAGATACCACGTTGGGTGACACAATGAGATACCGCGTTGGGTGACACAATGAGATACCACGTTGTGTGACACAATGAGATACCGCGTTGGGTGACACAATGAGATACCGCGTTGGGTGACACAATGAGATACCGCGTTGGGTGACACAATGATAAACTGCGTTGGGTGACACAATGAGATACCGCGTTGGGTGACGCAATGAGATACCGGACTCGGTGACACAATGAGATACCGCGTTGGGTGACACAATGAGATACCGCGTTGGGTGACACAATGAGATAGCGCGTTGGGTGACACAATGAGATACCGCGTTGGGTGACACAATGAGATACCGCGTTGGGTGACACAATGAGATACAGCGTTGGGTGACGCAATGAGATATTAGGCTCAGTGACACAATGAGATACCGCGTGTGGTGACACCAAACAGTGACGTTTCTGTTTATAGTAAAACTTTATTTGGATATCTGAGATAGAGCTACAACGTTCCAAGTTTAAAGTACAATTATAATTACAGATTATTTGAATTCGTATATCTTTTGCTCATATGAATAATACTTCACCAATAACATTTTTTTTTACAATCCCCTTTGTCTGCTACTTAAAAACATATTATTGACCTATTTCCACTCATGTTTTTATCATCATTGTCATAATATACGAGTTGTCAAGGAGTAAACTTTGTTTTCAATATATTTTTTGAAAAATGACAGAGATCAGATACATTTCCATTTGTGCTCCTAAAATTAAGAAAATTACTATGTCTTTCTCTGCGTCGGGTTAAATTCCAATCATAATGCTAGATGGTTACTGCTTTGTATTAGTTATTATTTAATTTTCTCAACCCTTATCTCAACAGTGTACTATCCGAGCTTAACAAACATTTCGAAAGCAACTTGACAAAGAGCGCCGTGGTCCTCCGTCCTCCATATCTTACAAACTTGACTTTACTTACTTCATCATATCAAGTGAGGGTGTCAAGCCAGTCCAAAATATCATTCTTGACAAACAAATAATGTCTGCCGATGAACTCTCGAAACAACTCACTACCAAAAAATTAATTTAAAAGTATAAATTTTAAAAAAAAAAACCGGCTGCCGTACACAAGGGTCTTCTCTTTTCTCTGGTTCAATGTTTGTTTGTTGTTTGAATTTAACGGAAACACAAATTTAGTAATATATATTTTAAATGGGGGTTTTCTCTGCAAGTAAACCAAATTATGTCGAAAACTAATTTATTCAAGATATTACTGGCTTTATTTTCATGCGTTAGTTATATATGTCATATAGGTTGCGTATTTGTTACAGCTGCTATGTGTTAGTGATATAGGTTGTGTATTTGATAAGGCTGTACGTCATGAGGTTTGTGTCTTTCTTTTGGCTGCTATGTGGCAGTGTTATAGGACATATAGTTTGTGTATTTGTTCAGGGCTGCTATGTGGAAGTTTCTTTTACGCCACTGGAAGTTATTTTCTAATTATATAAATAATGAATGAGGTATCAAGGAAATAAAAATAAATGTATAAAGTAGGGCTGGTAACGATTATTTAAATTTAATCATTAACTTTTGACAAATTAACGATTAGTTTAATAAATTAATCGTTAATTTCGATGAAAGCAAAGTATCTCAAGGGAAGTAACAAAACCGGATAATTGACATTGTTTTGTTTTATTGAGTTATTTCTCCTGTCTCATAGACAAAGACAAAAATAATTAAACATTTTAACTGCTATTGACTGTTGTACTATGTTCCTCAGCGATACAGATCCTGCGATCTGGGCTATTATATTGTTTGTTTGTTTTTCTTAAATTGAAAAAAAATATATATATAAATATTTTCTTAAATTTTAATCTAAATTTTATCAATTAAAATTATTTTAATCGATATTTAATCACTAGAATTTTTAACGATTAATCGAGAAATTAATCTTTAGTTTCCGCAGCCCTAGTATAAAGTATTTATTTGTATCGTTTATGACATCAAAACGAAATGAAACTAGTCTAGTCCTGGTTGGCTGTACCTTTACACCGGACCTTAGCTTTGTTCATACACAAACCGCTGTCCAGAAGTATGTGACCTAACCTCAGTGCAAGTCACTGATCCAGTGCAGACTCAATCGAGAGCCCGATTTATTTGATCGAGGAACTGGAGGCGAGCTATTATTTGGCCTGTTTTCCGGATGGGTCTTCCATAGTCTGTGTATTATTGTTCTTGATACAGATCACTTTACTGACACAGTGCGTGGGACGCACGAGATGTTCATAGAAACATCAATCAAAGGGAAAGAGATGGTACGTTTGGAAGGAATGCGCTGCTAGACTCTCTTAGCTCTTTGAGACTTTGATAGAAATACGACCATACGTTTTTGTGTGTGTGGATGTGATAGTTTATCTTCTCGGACAAAATATTCAATTATTTTTAGCCCTTAAAACCCGTCCACCGTTCCTGGAAGGTTCTCACGAAATGTATTGGTGGGCTCAAGTTGAATAGTATGTGGTACTCTTTTAAGTTCGAATGTTTTTCTCGTAATAAATACTGGTAGTCACTTAATTGTGGAACATTAACTAATGTAGCAAAAAAGTTGAAGGCCGATTTGAATTGTTGACCACTGACAATAATTGAGCAGAAGTAGTCAAAAGAAATTTTTGACCACATTGTTGGTTTTCGTTGATTCTAATTATGTTTACATCAATGGGAAATTACAGTCTTCTTTCTAAGGTTTTTACATCCAATATAGGAATGATTTTATGGATCTAAAAGAAAGAGATTATACTTTTTTTTTTGTTTGCATCTCAATCTCTCTCTCTCTCTCTCTCTCTCTCTCTCTCTCTTTCTCTCTCGCTCTGTCCCCTTCTGTCGCAATCGCATCCTGCTTGAATTGATTCTGTATAATTCTAGTTAAAAACTACACATCCTGGTGTATACGGGCTATTCTATCTATCTATCCATCTATCTATCTATCTATCTATCTATCTATCTATCTATCTATCTATCTATCTATCTATCTATCTATCTATCTAATCTATCTATTTGCCTTTATGTATGTCTGTCTGGTTATTTATCTATCTATGTATCGATCTATGCATCTACGTATCTATATATTCATCTGTCGGTCTGTCTGTTTATCTATCTATGTATCTATCTATCTTTCTATGCATATATCTATCTTTCTATCTACCTACCTATTGTTCTATATATCTATCAATATGTGTATATAAATATCATCTATCTATCGATCTACCTATCTAAACTCTTAATCGTCTCCTCTTTAAGTATTATTCCGTATGCCTCCACTCCGCCACCACTATTTCCTCGACCCAACAGCTGCGTGTGAGCACCGTACCCCCTCCCACCCCCACCCCATACAGCTCCAGCCCCCAACACCGAGGATTTCTCCCTGCTTAGTGTGATACAAGCATGAACGGACATAAGACCGGTGAGCACGCCACACTTGTTCCTGCACTTCACTTTGTTTCTTTAACAAGATCATTTGATGACCAACAGATCGCCACTTGGATTTTTTAAAATTTCTGACAGCTTTGATAAAGTAAGTGTTTGCTTAAAGCCTCTCTTCGCTGGGACTTTAGTCACCTGAAAGTTCGACACAAATAATATTTTCTTTTAAATTTAACTCGAGATCAATTTTACAGAATTGGAACATTTTAAAGAAAAAAATTAGCATAAGGTTTAACATGAAATAAACAGACGGCCTTGTTTGTAGATTTTTGTAAATATATTCATCTTAATCTCACTTCTTATTTTACATGCTACAGACGCTCCTTTGTTACTTCTTTTTCCTTTCCTAAATACACTTAGGCTGAAAGTGCTCTGTTGAAAGCCCTTGCATTTATACACATTCGCATTAAATAAATACGTATTTGATTATGCTTTTAGATAGATAATAGGTGTTGCCAGGATGTTAGATACTATTTATGAAGTTAAGTAGCTATATTTTTGTTTCAACTTACTGTCATATATACATATATATATATATTAACATTCTTGTTAGAACTTATACTGAAGAACCTTGAATTAGCGCCCCTTTAGAGCACCTCCGTGAATATCCGTACATAATTTAATATTGAAGGTTTGCCGAACCGCTGCAAGAACTTGAGACACGGGTTCGAGGCGCGGTACTGGCAAAGTCCATGGGGCATTGTGCTAACCAAACAATGCCCTGCTCGGTAGTCGTCGGTGAAACTAGTGAACGCTACTTCACTTGCCACATAGAACTTCATGGTTCTAAAGGTTTTGTTTGTTTGTTTGTTTCTCTTTGATATTTTTTTATACATCAACTTATAACACAATTAATTACATTGTATGAAGCGATATAAGCACATTTACTTTCTCGCCTGCCGACAGAGGGTGTTTACACAGTCGTGTGGTTAGTTTGATTTGAATGTTTATTTAATTAATACATGCATGTTATTATCTCCATGTAAAGCGCTGTGAGCCCGGCTCCTTGCTGGGATGACGTGCTATATAAATTATCAATTTATTATCGTTATTATCTTAGAGTATCTTATGATTCATGTCAGTCTGGTAAAAATAATTAACATTTTGGAGTAGCATTATTTGTTTTTGTTTAATACGATAAAAAACGAAACAAAAACAATTGGTTTAGAATTTCAAATTTTTAATCAATCCACATGTGCTTTATTTCTAATTTCCCTGGATGACGCAATGCATTTTTTCATTTCCATGGACATCTATTAAATAACCACACAGCTGTTGAAAATATAACGGCAGAAAACACCATAATCTAATTTTAAAAAATAGTACAAATTGATTATCTCATTTGTGGATTTACGATAAGCTGAAACGATAAATTGGCCTTTAAAATCACCACAGAAGAAAAAAACATCATTGAAATTAAAATGAAAACATGGCAATTTATCAACCTTTCAAGTAATAAAAGTACATAATATATACTTTACAAAATTGTGTATCCTTATTATTAACTATCCTCTTTATGACCGTCCAAAAATTATTTTGTTTGATTTAAACTATTCAAAATTCTTTTGTTTTCAAATACAAACACACAGAAACACGTGCTAACACCATGTATTCAAGAATGTGTTTAAATGTGTAGGAATTAATCGGTTTAAAATCTTTACAATGTTAATAACGGTAGTCATTGGAGTCTTCTTCTAATCCAATCTTTTTCAAGCCTTCAAAACTTCTTAACTTGTTACTCATCTTCTTTTGGCGGTTAATAATACTGATTTGTTAGACAACAGGAAATTGGGATTTTAAAAATCCAAGTCAATTATACAAATGCTTTGTTTTTCTGTTTAATATTTTGAACAAGAATATTTTTATTGAGTCAAATAATGGAAGGCAGTTATAACTTTTAGAGTAATTTTGCTTTTAATCAATTTGAATATGTTTTTCATTTTATTTTATTTTATATAGTCGGATAATGTGTTAGAAAATGACAATGACTTTGGTTAGCTTAGCACACTATCTTTCATGTTATAGTATATATATCAAAACTAAACATAACCATCATCACCATCATCATCATCATTGGTGCCACAGTCAATGTAGGGTCCCTGCCACCTAGATCACTTTCCTCAATTCAAACCAATCCATGACCTTCCGTATCCATGATTGGACCCACAGGAGCTCCAGTTCTTTTTTCAATATACCCACCATTCATATCTTTGGTCGCTCTGTTAGTCTCTCGGCATTTTTATACGTAGACTATCTTCCCTGCCCTTAAGGCTGGCTTTTGACAATTCGTCGATTGCCATCAGCTTTTCTCAAATGATCGACTTGGGGGTGGGGGAGGGAGGCGTCCTCAGACAAGCCATATATCTTATTTATTTTATTTCTTCTCCAATGGTGGAGATGGCAAATTCCTTGTCGTTATGAACTTCTAAAAATGTAAAGGTCAAAAGAAAGGATGGTCTTATGCAATAAAATAAAGTCTAAGAATTAAATTAATGAAAGAAATTAAACAACTGTTTTACAAGGAAACAAATTTAATGCTGACAAAACTTCAAACTCCATTTCGGAAGCAAACTCTGCGAATAATAACGCTGATATAATGGTCAAACAAGAGGCTGAAGTAATGTAAGGACGTGGCACTGATGTTCAAGTACCTGTAATTGATTCTTCAAGTTTATCAGACGCTACTTTTGTAGAAGCGAGAATAACTGTCCCCGATCCCATTGAACCTTAATGACGAAGAACGAAAGCTCAAATTATTTTCATTGATACCGTAGATGAAGCCTTGTCAAAGAACAACGGGTAGAAAAAAGTGGCAATCTTCATAAAAAAGGATTCCTCTTGGAAGACATCAAATGATTTGTAGCTAATTAATAAGAAACACAGATTCCATCTACTTACACGTTAATCTATTGGACTCTGATGACCATGATTAAAATTAGAGCACGTATTTCACATTGATAAACAAGGATTTTCGTTGACCTCATGACGATAAAAGGGTGAGAAAGAATTCAATGCCATTCAATTACGTTTTACGATAGACTCCTTCTTGCTAATAGACTATATGTCTATAAATCGCCAGAACCTAGAGCAAGCAAGACGCAGTCTCTATACATATGCACTATGCGCACCGCACTGAGACGCACTATACTTTAGAGAAGGAAAAGAAGTAATGTTTCAAAACAACTATCATAATGCAAACTGCGGGAATTTTGTGCACGTTCTTTTACCAATTTCTTTGCGATATCTATGAGGTATTTTTGCGGCGTATGCTACGACGTGGGTCGGATCAAGTAATAAATATTTGTTTTATATGTTCATTACAATTTCAATGCGTTGTGTTTGCGATGCATGTGCATTCTCTGAACTTAATGAGTAATCTAACACTGACAAATATGTAGCTATGTCTGCTTTTGGGTGTGAAATGTCGCTTAGAATCGGTCTTGCACGTAGCTTTCAGAGATCTCCCAATGAGGGAAAGCATACATCATATTACATTAATTTTTTCCATTTTTTCAGTATAACAATGTATAACATTCCTATTTTTTTTACTTTCAAAAAAAAAATTCTTTTTTCTTTAAAATAACATCAGATTTTATGGGGGAGAGGGGATTGCAAACTTAGCATTGCTCCGGGTGGCAAAAATTCATGCCACGCTACCGCCAAAACTAAACCGCTAATACTACCGTGCGACTCTTTCATTTCTTGTATTGAGGGTATCTTGTGCTTTTTGGTAATAGTCCAAACATTAATTTAAAAAAAGAAAAATAATAATAATACATACAACGAAATCTACTCTTGAACATCAATTTTAAAATAAACAAAGAATTATGAGTTCACTTCCACAAAAAGGGGAAAAAGAAGAAAACGTTCTGTGCATGAATAGTGATTTCAAATGCCACCCAACAAGATTTAAAAAAGTTGATTTTAAATGTCATTATGATTGGAATTAACAATTCAATTATCACAGAATAAATCCAACTAATGGAATATGATACCCTCTTTATAGGTATACACAAGATGTTAAAGTTTTACTTTGCTATATTCCTCAAAAATGATTTGCAGACAGCACAAGGGAAATAAAAAAGCATATTAGAACATTACATAGAGCCGAAAATAGATTAACGCTAGAAATCCCCTGACAAAAAGACAAGTAATTGAATCACTTACAGCTGGGGACATATTTTTGGTGTTATATCGACCTCACTTTTAGTTAAACATCGGAAACAAGGCGACGTGTTTGAATTTTCTTTTTAAAAACACGCCCCGGATGTAAGATTACTTCGAGTTCTTCTAATTTAACAAAGATAGATGACTACATTTTCAGAGCATCTCGGAGCGTATGATGAGCCTATTCCCCGGGATGGATTTGTTAAATACGTCTCGCTGTGAAAATTATGATTAGCTCATCTAAGCCCGGCTGATGCCGTGTTTTCAAGGCTATCACTGCACAACAGAAACATTTGGCCCTAACAAGATATCCTCAGCAGCTTGTGTGCAGGGTAAGGAAACAGCATGTAAAACAGATAGTGAGCACTCAGTAGTAATTTCAAGAAGATACGAATGCCAGGCCGGGCGATAACATGTCGGACTGGCCGACAGACCATCTCCCCGACTGTGCGCTAATGGGAAGTTATCCAAACAAGATGATACACAAACACTCTACGTAGAATAAGCCAGATAGATTATAAGAAGAAGGAGATATACCTGACCCCATGTTATGGTCTGGAGCTCTAAGTGGTTCAGCGTCGGTCAGAATTGTAACTAAATTTATGTACATATATGTTATCAATTAATTATATAATTATATATACATGCTATCATTTAATTTAAATTTAATCGTTAGCTTTTGAAAAATTACCTAATAATTAATCGATAATTTTGATTATAGCTAAAAATAAGATGTATGACGTCATTAAACGGAAAATTTCAAGCCAAGTCACAAAAAGAGGCAATTAACTTTTTTTATTTAAATATAACTAGTTCCATTTAGTGTCAATGAAATTGAATTGTGTTATTGTTAATTAAGTAAAAACAATGTTTATTTTTTTTTTAAATTATAATTCTCCTTATAAAACAGTATCGTTTACAACATTTTCTGCTGCAATTCACGATTAATTGATCAATTAATTGTTAAAACTTTTAATCGTTTAAAAATAATTTGATGGATGAAATTTCGATTAGAATTTAAGAAAATATTTCTAATATTCTTTTTTTCCAATTGTCCAATTTACTAATCTTTTATTTATTTATTTCTTCTATTTATTTATTTATTTCTTGGATTCTTTGGATTTCACCGCAGCTAAGTTTCTTAATTTTATTTTTTATTTTTATTTTCGTTTTATTTGTGTATTGTATGTTCGTTGAAAAAGGCTCTTTGCCGAAACGTTCGCTGTTTTGTTACGTCCGGTCAGGCTAACCCTTACCTTGTTTACGTCTTTTCCATTTAATTTTTTATAAGCCTGATTGCAGTCCTACCCCTCATTTTGTATATAAATACTTGAGAGCTAATATTAAAATACTGCAGTGCACTAAACTCATATTGTCAATTTCTTCGTGACAGGGGCCCCAACTGTCTTATTTCATAAATATATAAGATTTTATCTTGAGAAATATAGATAAATATATTAATTAAATCATAAAGCCTAGAGGCACTAAAGGATAGGAGATCAAGGGCAAAGTATTAATAACACATACGGCAAATAATTCTAATTTGAAAATACAACTCTCAGATATATATATATATATATGATAAAAACACTTTTCTTATACCCTGTGCACAGTGGCGGCGTTAGGTAAGCGCGGGGCCTAGTGCCAGCAATGACCCCGCGGGGCCAGAGTACTAGTAAAGATCGCTAAGCACCAGTATGCTATGGTATTTAAAAATATGAAATATCTTGATTATTGTGTAATTTTAATACCGCGTGTCACCTTTTTATTAAATTCTACGTTCTACCATCCATTCTTTGGTTCTACATGTATAGGCTATTAACCAGGACGAGACATGTTCAGGACCGAAACGCGAGGCCTACCTTAGCGCGAGGCCTGTGGCAATCGCCTCAGTTGCCACCCTCAAACGCCGCTCCTGCCTGTGCAAGAACAATACATATAATAATACAAATTCTAATTCGTTCTTCCCGTCTGCGTTTCCTGTTCCCTTTCAAAACGCTGCATAATTTTCGCTGTCAGCACCGCTATAATATACAATGCGACCTAGACACCACCCATGCACCTCATTTCACACAGTAGCCAACGGCATACCTCCAATAACATGCTATTGTAAACTTTAATGCTCCCTTTAAAAAAGTTTTACAGTGAACTGAAAATTGAAACAAAATGTCAACAACAATGACGTCAAGTTCAGTCAGGTCACAATGGTCCAGGAGCTTGAATGGTATGGTCCACAGGGCAGAAGTATTAACTATTTAAATTTATTAAATTTAAATACTGACAACTTTGTACGTCTCGTTAAAATCAGTTGTTCTGCTAGGTGTTTGTGTTAACGAATACAATAAAATAAACTGAAATGAATAGAAGGGAGCGGCTTTGTAATGGTTTCAGCGGCTGCAAGCTGCGTTTTTCAGCATGCCGACACCTTTCAATTTTATTTTATTTTTTTTTAATTTTTTTTTTTAATTAATTTTTTTTAATAAAGGGAAAATCTTTGAAGGAGTGAAATATTTATGTTTTTAAAGAACCCAATAATATATGAGGTGCTTTTTTTAATTATGGTGGAATAGGAGCGCAGGGAAGCGTGAAAGGGAGTACATGAACCACATTAGATTGCCTCAACCGATGATGACTTATTGTTGTTGTTGTATTTAGAGGACACATTATCTTCCTGTCAAAGAACCAAAATCTTGTTGTGTTGTATATATATATATTTGTTATATTCAGGGGAAAAATGTGTATCGAATTACATTGAAGTTCGTTGAGTTGGTATTGTATTTCCAGTTCAAAGATATTTTTATTTAGCATTTTAATATTAGACATATTGCAAAGCATATGTTTTAAACGGAAAGTTTTAATTTGAAAAAAAAAATCTTCGCTGCGCAGTGTGAACGGGAAAGAGCCTCAGTTTTGCCACTTTTGGTATATACATTGCAGACGCATTTACATGGGTAACTAAGCGCAATTTTAATTTCCGGGTAATATAACGGCAACAGGTACCCAGGTTCGTGTTTACCCGGAGATATGCCTATACCTGACTTATCACTTGACATGTGTAACTTAATTCGCTGGTGTTTAAACATAATTTGACGTGGGAGTGTTAGACGCCTTAATTGCTACTTATACATCTTAAGAGATAAGCATTAATTTAACATGATACAATATAAATAATTCAGCTATTAACCTAATTATTTATATTCACATTTTATTTAACTTCATGCTAATACCAGATACAAAGAAAGCTATTTAATAATTTGAAAAGAAATTCGGTACATCGAGGCATTTATCCTATAATAAATTTAGCTACCCAAAGTATTAAAAACACACCTACACAGACACACACACACACACACACACACACACATACACACACACACACATACATACACACACACACACACATACATACACACACATACACACACACACACACGTGCATGCTCGCGCAAACGCACGCATCTTCACATAAATCATTTAGAAACAGCGCCTGTTATTCCTACTCCATTACGTCATACAGTGAGAGACATTTTTCAAATAACCCGATCAGAAAAGCCATCAATTCTGCCTTTCAAAAAACAACTCATCCTATGAAGTAATTCAAAAAAGTTCAATTTGATCAGCCGAAAATTCCTAGATGATAAGAAAAGTGATTTGAGCAACTGTAATGAGCAAGCGCAGAGCCATGGGAATGCGCATATGTAGATTGAAGACCAGAATGTTTGGCACGCCACTCTTTGACACTCACCCTACCAGCTCTCTTGTTACCTCGTGTCAGTACAGGCATGTAGCGTCACTAGGAACTAAACAGATTTCTTTAAAGCATTGTTGTCTTTGGCGCAGACAGGTATTAATGGAGGTGATAATTCGTGTTGTTTCATTTACACAACTAATTGCCGCACAACGAATGTTCTTTTAGACCAATAACATTTCTATAGCTTCAACTTAGTGGAAAAAAATTAAAGAGTAAGGGAAATGAAAGCATTAGCCCCATTGCCAGTAGACGATAAAACAATAGATTCAAATTTATAAAAGTTATGTTTTTTCCCCTTTCCTTTTAATAATTATTTTATTTTCCTTTTTTCTGTTGCCTACAAATTTCGTTAATTATTTAGTAAGGGAAACAAATTTCACCAACAGGTCATGAATTTATAAACAAAATGTAGGGGACAATCACAATTCTTTATCGTATTTATTTATTACATTGTTTATAACCTCGTTTCCTTAATCTACTATGACTGCAAGATATGATCACAAATTTTTTTTTTTTAAAAAAACAGCGTTAGTTATTTTACTTTGCATGAAGATATCTTTCCACAATTGTTCGGAACCGATCTATTCGAATATCCGGCCAACTCCGGACACTTGGTCAACAGGCGTCGAAACACACGTGGCAGCCGATCTCCCTTCTGTTGTCAAACATATGCAAGAAATCACTTGGGGAACAGTGCTCAGTCCTCATCCGGGTATGGTAGAGTATGAGTGTTACTAGGTAGCTTCAATCAGATGTTTTTTTTAGCCCGGCCGCGGAATGAACTGGAAAACTTTTCTGGCCTTGTCTCCAAATGCCCAGCCCTGTAGCCATTTCGCACGTAAAATCTCTTTAAGCCACAATCTGACCCCCCACCCGCCATTGATTCATCGGGCGATCAGGTTAGGGGTTGAGCGCCACCTTCTCTCGCCAAGCCAATAAATCAGCGCTGTCAACCTGCATCACCTCAAGGTGCCCAGTGATAATCTACATGATTACCCTGTCGCCACGCGCTAAGATGCCACAAACTTTTATCAAAGGCATGTTATCTACTAATCTGTGCGGCTATGAGAGTAGAGGCGATCTACTCATCTGTATGGCAAAGAGTTAAGTTGGTTGATGAAATACCACTGACAAAACTGTACGTTTATGGATATCGTTTTTTAACACTTAAAAACACTGTAGTTTCAAACACTACTAACTATCCTATGGCACGGTGTTTATCAAACTTTTTAATGCAATGGAACCTTTTTGAAGGTTTAGATTGTTCGTGAGACCCGAATACTTGACGTGGTAAGTTTTTTTATATTTTAAATGGACATAGGCGTCACT
Source organism: Radix auricularia (assembly GCA_002072015.1). Taxonomy (NCBI): domain Eukaryota; kingdom Metazoa; phylum Mollusca; class Gastropoda; family Lymnaeidae; genus Radix; species Radix auricularia. The sequence goes on along the minus strand of MUZC01000011.1, from coordinate 894,244 downwards.
TTCTTCAACTTAGTTTTGGGTGAAAACAATTGACACAAGATTTAAACAAGTTAGATAAGAGAGCGTAACAAAGTAATTGTAGCCCAAATCAAATGCAATCTCAAATAACCAAAACAGCTAATGTTACCAGTCATATCCATTAACTTTTAGCATTACCTTTCTGGGGATAAAATTTAACCTAATGAGAAATATCTAAGTCCTTATAGCAGTTGAATTCAGTTAATAAAAAACGATTAACTGCCACAGAGTTCTGGCACTTTCCGACGTGGTCACTGGTGTCACGTGAGAAAAGTGGATGAAAGGAATGCGGTGGTGTTTCAGGGTAAAAATGAGGCCAATGTGGAAGTCACGAGTGTGTTGTCACGACGAGAACACGGAGAGAGGACTGGGGCGAGAGTTAGAAATTAAGAGTTGAGAGACAGAGATGAAACTAGTAGAAGTAAAAGGAACATTGTCGCATACTGTAAAATAAGTGTACATATTTCCTATTGCATTATTAAAGAGCATTTTTCCTGGACTTGATTTATGAATTGAATTATCGTGTGAAAGAGAATACTGTTAGACAAGCCCACAAAGAAGCGAAAATTAGGTCAATCGCGAGAAAGTGAGAAAATGGGGACCTCGGCCTGTTACATTAAATGGTATCAGAACCGGTCATCCGTTACAACTGGCTGTTTCAGTCGCTTTTTTTAAAACAAAAAACTTTTTTCTTAAACGCCTGGCTTACTCTCGCGACCCTATAGGTTTCACGGAGCTCCTTTCAAAAATCCCCGTCAATGTGCAAAGAATGAATCGTTTCCCCTCCACTGCAGTCAGTCACTCTGACGTGAACGAACTCAAAATACCTTTCGATAAGACAGTGAACTGGCAGAGCTGTGACAGCATCACTTTATGATTGTTCCAGGGATTATGACGCCATGAATATTCGCTTTGACAAGTCGCTGACTCATTCTGTCGGAGCATGCGATGACATGCACGATGCGGTGCCGCAAAGAGATGACGTACTTTGGGCAGGTAAATCAATGTATTTACCTGGCAAGGGTTTTAGTCGTGTCATATTCAGTCTTAGCATGTTTCGAGAATATGTGACATTCTCTTTGGAGGGTTGAGTCCTTTCAGACTCTTATAACCCGGCCTACAATACCAACGGCGAGCCTCAACATAAGGGCGTCGCCATGGAGATATTCCTCCGCAGTGCAATGGCTGCCTGACCTCACCGCGTCCCCAATTGCCGCAGAACAATCGGTCAGCAGGTGTGCCACTGTCTCCTCGGCCATACCACATAAACGGCAGCCGGGTTCCCTGTTTTTGTCCAACCTGTGAAAGTAGCTGTTTGTTGGACAGTGTCCAGTCCTCATCTGAGTGATGAGGGACTGGCAACTACGAGGCAGTTTCCACCAGGGATCTCGCTTGCGTGGTCGCGGCATTTTATCGTAAAGTGTTCGTGCCGTGTCACCATTTTCCCATCCTTTTAGCCATTTTTCCATGAAATGGTCTTTTAGCCACAATTTTACCCCCAGCTGGGTCATTGGGCGTTCGATTTGGGGCTGGGCAGCACCCTGTTGTGCCAGCAAGTTTGCCTTTTCTTGCTGTGGTATCTTTGCGTGGCCTATTATGTACTGCAGGACAACCATGCCCCCGCGAGATCTAATATAGTTAACGATCTCTAGTACAGCATCAACAGTTTTCGTCTCCATAGAGCTCCGACTCAAGAGTTCCAAGGAGGATCTCGAGTCGGTGAAGACTACGACTGTTGGAAAACTCTTTCGTCTACATAGGCGTAGGCGCACTTCTTTCACACCCTTGTGGATTGCCTCTAGTTCAGCGTCCCCGCTTGAAGCTAGTCTTCCACATGGTCCAGACAGTTCTGTTACTGCTGGACCTCCAGCAGGGTATTCAATTAGTGCACCGTACCCACTTCGTCCATCTGTGAAGCATGAGCCGTCTGCATAGACTCTTACTACGCCTGTACCGTAGGCTTCAATAGTCCTTAGTGCTTCTTCGTGCTGAAGCTCAACTGGACTATGTTTCCCCACCGCGGCATTTGCCAGTGACAAACGTAGATCGGGCAGAGAGTAGCTTTCGTGGGGTCCCCTCGCCGGGATCATGGATAGTTTTTCCCTGCTTTTGGGTAATTTAACTGAAACCTCGAGCTCGTTGACCACATCCATAAAGGAGGGTCGTTTCAGTCGTGTGCGTTTTACCCATCTGTTTTGCATCTGAAAACAGGGTTCGTTACGATCCATTCTACGGTATCTTTCCACCGTAGTTAGTATTGCTTTCTCTCGCCGTACTTTGAGCGGTTCCACATTTGCCAAGATTTCTACCGCGGCGTTGGGTGTAGTACGTAACGCCCCACAAACCAGTCTAAGAGCTTGGTTTTGGACTCTATCCAGGTCTTCGAGCGCTGTTCTGCTCGCAAAGGCCTGGATGGGGAGGCTGTAGTCAATGGCTCCTCTCACTTTGCTGAGGTAGAGAGCTCTCAGCGTTCTTGCATCGGCACCCCAATTAGTGCTTGCTAGCTTTTTCACCAGTGACAATTGGGCAGTGGTTTTTGCGCGCAGTTCACGAATATGGTTGTGTAGCTGGAGTTTCTGGTCCAGCCGCACGCCCAAATAAGTTGGTGCCTTGTCCCATTTCAGCCTTTTCCCACAGATGTTAAGCACAACATCATGTTTCAGTGCATTCCTGCCATTTGTGAAAATGGAATGGACGGTCTTTTGCGTGTTCACTATGAGTCTCCACTTGTTGGCATATTCCTCGATCTTATCGAGGTCGCGCTGTAGTCTGGTCTGCAAATTCGCTACGTCCCTCCCGGACGCATAGACAACCAAGTCGTCTGCGAACATCGCGCTACTACACTCGATTGACGTTTGAATGTCGCTAACGTATGCTAGGAACAGCGTACAACTTAGGGCAGACCCTTGTGGGAGTCCGTCCTGGAGTCGAGCTTCGTTGGATAAAGACTCCCCCATGCGGGTTCTTATTGTTCTATTCTCCAAGAACGATTGTATCCAACCATGCATTTTCGCTGTAACTCCCAATTTCTGGAGCTTAAACATAAGCCCAGTACGCCAGACCTTGTCATAGGCCTGTTTTAGATCGAAGAATACTGCCAATGTGTGGTTTCGCATCTGGAGCTCATTCGTGATAGACTGAACAAGTCTTATTACCTGATCCATCGGTTGGCGTCCCTTGCGGAAGCCACCCTGAGCCATAGGAATGCACTTACTTTTTTCTAGAAACCAATAGAGCCTGGCGTTAACCATCCTTTCAGCTACCTTCCCAAGACACGATGTCAAGGATATCGGTCGGTAGCTGTCAGGGCTTTCGCCTGGTTTCCCCTCTTTCTGAATTGGGATAACTGTGGCCTTTTTCCACTCCTTCGGCAAAATGCCTGTAGTCCATGTCCTGTTGATAAACTGTAGCAGTTTATTCTTACCTTCGATGCCCAATTGCTTGAGCATCTCATTATGGACTTTGTCTGG
>MUZC01000011.1:875749-889508 GCA_002072015.1 Radix auricularia | reverse complement strand
TGGAAGAGTGCTACGTCCACTTCTCGTTCGTGGAGTAGCTTGAGCACTTCCTGTGTTTTGGGACGGATACCACACACATTCAATTGCAATACATTGAGAGTATGGGTTGACTGGCTCTCAGCAGCCTTTCGTACACGGTCAGTGGTTTGCTTTACAACTAGTGCCGGCCTGTCGTTCGTCACCGGCAATAGAGGAGGAGGGGTAGCCAACCCTCGAGACGCCCCGCTCCGAAGCATCTTTTGGGGGCGCGTTAGAAGGACGGCGCCACGTCCTGCGGAAGAATTCGTATTTTTGTAGTCCATTTGAGAGGGGGTTGAACAGAAGTCTTCATTCCATTGAGGACACAGCGTTTGCGCTATGTCCCTTGTCCGGAGGAACTTTCGGTCTTCGGCTTGCCGTGCCGGGCTTTGTTAGGCACTGGGAGTACAGCTCTCCCCGTTACCTTCACCAGACCTCTCGCTAAGGTCAAGCCCTCCCCCCCTACACTCCTGGGGGGTTCTGGTGCATTTGACATTTCCATCTGTCAGGTTTGTTTGTTTCAGGTATAGTCGGGTCTACACCTTACTCGTCTCCCGGGCCACGTAGAGGCCAAACCTTTCCGGCGGACCAACCATAGGTCCGGCTCCCACATGGAGCGAGGTTTCGAGAATATAAAATATTCGATATTGTTGTGTGTGTTTAAAGTAAAGGGGTGTACGGCTCGGTGTGTAAGTGTGTGTGCGTGCGAGAGACAGTGAGAGGGGGAAGGGGGATAAAGAAAGAAAGAAAGAAAGAAAGAAAGAAAGAAAGAAAGAAAGAAAGAAAGAAAGAAAGAATGAACGAAAGAAAGAAAATAAGAAAGAAAGAAAGAAAGAAAGAAAGAAAAAAAGAAAGAAAGAAGGAAAGAAGGAAAGAAAGAAAGAAAGAAAGAAAGAAAGAAAGAAAGAAAGAATGAATGAATGAAAGAAAGAATGAAAGAAAGAAAGAAAGAAAGAAAGAAAGAAAGAAAGAAAGAAAGAAAGAAAGAAAGAAAGAAAGAAAGAAAGAAAGAAAGAAAGACGGAAAAGAAAAAAGAAAGAAAGAAAGAAAAAAGTTAGAAGAAAGACAGAAAGAAAAGAATTGAAAAGAAAGAAAGAAGGATGGAAAGAAAAGAAAGAAGGAGGAAGGAAGGAGGAAGGAAGGGGAAAAAAAGAAGTATTGATATCAAGACTCCCATTCTCTTGATAAGTCAATAATTTCAAGCCGAGTCAAGAAAATAAAATGTTTGATAAGTTAAGAGGAAAATCAGCATTTCAAATGTCATTTTACTACATTTTTTTATAACAGCCACAATTTTGGTAGTGATAAAGAAAATATACATTTGTTGTCAAGTCCCAACTTCTTTTTGGGAAGTCTTGATGAAAAATCCGTTAATGTAAACATAGACTAATCCATTACTTGTTTGTACATGAGATTTTGGGGTCGAAGAGGCCGTCCATAAATGACGTCACGGGCTTTAAAAAAAAAGGGGGGGGGGATTTCTTATGATGTCTTATGCCACATCAAAAAACGCAACTTTAAATAAAAGTTCCACTTTAATATTTGAATGCTTGCAATTTATTTAATGAACTTTTCAATGAATTCACATTTGTTACGATTTTAGAGTGCAGACTTACACTAAATACATATCTAAATAACAAAAAATGTATGTGCAACATGCTAATTTTCAATTAGAAAACAGTTTTTAGGGGAGAAGGGTCAATGATTTTTGACGTCATGTTGCAGGGGTCTAAGTTTTTTAGACAAAGTGTGACGATGGGAAAAGGGTGGGGTGTAAAAATCGGCCACAATCGCTATATATTATTTATGGACAGCCCCGAAGTCTGTGTGGGTAGAGGTGTATAGGATTGTAAACCATGTACGTTGGTGTGGTAAGAGCTGTGAGGAGACACTAAAGATGATTAAAATTTGATAAGAGGCTTAGAAGAGATGATACGCGGAGACTCAAGGGAGAGATTAACGACCATACCGGGATGTGGGTGTCTGTCTCATTGATACCAGGATGTGGGTGTTTGTCTCCTTGATACCAGGAAGTGGGTGTCATCTTGGTTTAAAACTGATTAGTAATATTGGACGGACTTCAAGCTTTTTAACATTCATTTAAATCTAATCTCTCTTTGATATATTTCGTACATTATCGATATTGTATTAAAATTAAGTATGACACTTTGGTAAATACGGAATAATATGATACCCCGCAAGATCACTGAGTCAAGGGTTGGCAAAGTAGAAGGCATTAGCTCATAATAAATATGGGGGGGGGGGGAGTTTATTGATTCAAAATGTTTCAATCCAATGTGTGTCCAGCGTCAAGTTTATAAAGTATACAACAAAATGAGGGGTTAGGGCTGCAATCAGGCTTATAAAAATTAAATGGAAAAGACGTAAACAAGGTAAGGGTTAGCCTGACCGGACGTAACAAAACAGCGAACGTTTCGGCAAAGAGCTTTTTCAACAGACATACAATACACAAATAAAACGAATATAAAACTTTCTTCGATTCTTTGGATTTCACAGCAGCTAAGTTTCTTAATTTTAATATTTTTTTATATAAAGTATAAATGTTGTTATGCAAATTAGTTTTACCTTATATCTGCAACAAGCGCTTGATTTTTTATACTGAAGATTACTGCAAACTACGCTTATTCATGTGTTGGTTCTAATCTTGCAATTTATTAGTTTTGATTGTTCAGTCTGGACAATGTCTATACAATCAATGAGTGTTTGCGTAGTCATAATGATTGGAGTTCCAATAGTAAATGTTCTCAAACAGAGGTGATATCTTTCATCATAGTTTGTTCAAGTTTAATTTTTTTTATTTCACTTTAAAATCTATACGCAAACAAAAACAAAACAACATAAACAACGCGAGCATACAATGCCGTTCCAGGAACTTCTATAAACAGTTCATTATGATAGTATTATTCCTAAATATAGCTTTCTAACTGATGAATTCCTAAAGGCTCCATTAGTCTTGAGAAATATGTTTCATGGGCTTTGGTTGGCACGCTGTCATACCGCGGAAATTCTTCATTAAAATGTATGAACCGCTGCGTGTGAGCTATTAGTTTTATTGCACAGTGGTGGCGTGCTAGTCATTTATTTAGTACAGAAACGAAAATTTTCTTTGGCACGACCTTGACATCAACATTTTCCCCCTGCTTTAAAAGTGTCACAATAAAATATGAACAAGTTATAATAACTATATAATAATAATAATAATAAAATGATAATTTATATAGCGCTGTATCCCAGCCAGGTGCCAGGCTCACAGCGCTTTACATGGAGATAACACTACATATAATTTTCATTTGTGTATTTTTTTAAAACTTTGTCTAAGAAACAAGTAGCTAATAAAAACTGGAACGAGAATTTAACCGCAATTTCCAACAAAGAATTTCGATTTTTTTATGCAAGTGAAATCATTCTAGATTGCATTAAAAATCAATTCAAATAATTAATTCTAAAACTAAACACAATATGACGTCATATCCCCTCACACGACATCACACCAAGAATTTGTCAATATAATGCGCACCGCGCAACAGTCTAACATAAACATTCACAAAGCGGGAAAGCCCCAGTTAACAATCATTCTAGATTACATTAAATCATTAAAAGTAATTTAAAATCAATAATTTTGAAACTAAACAAAACAATTTGCCATCTACAAATGGCTGTTAAATTTACAGGAGTCGAACAAAAGGTTATTTTTTCAAATATTCCTTCTCAAACATGTTTCTAAATGTAATTAGTTACCGTTTGGCGTTTGTTTCAACCCGATAGATGATATGGTTCGCGAAAAGTTCACAAAATATTGATATTTCTCGGGGGGGGGGGTATTTTTCGGAGAAATCCAGTTAATATTTTCTGTAATTGTTTTGGCCGTCGCACAACCTTGGAACCTTCTTAACACAGTTGCAAACGACCCGAATTCTCTATCTGGTATGGTTCAGGAGGAGTCGTTGTTCATAGCCTGAAAATAATGGCCAGACTTATCGAATCTATAAAAGCAGTTCCCAAGGAATTTTGCGTTAAAAAAGATGGATTAATTTGGAAGACATTCTTATAAAAAGTATGTTTTATACCTTTCTTTTGACCACTTAATGTGTTTCTCTGGTTAATGTGCTTTAAAAGGAATAAAAATTATGACCCAACATTTTGCTCATATTTGTCTATTTCGTAAATATGAAGATTTCTTTTTTTAAAAACTTTGTTTACAGAATCTCCTTAAAAGTTTTAAACAATATCGTTGTAAAATGTGTTGTGTTTTGACGGAAAACTATGTTATTTCCCCCAAAAAAATATTTCCCGCAAATTGGAAAGAAATGCTATCTATGTATCCCACATTACTTATTAAGATAAGATTTAATTACTTAGAACTATGCCGTCTTAAGAAAATATATAATGAACTAAAAAAATATCTCGTTAGTGAATTTGAAAAATAGTTCAAACTTGAATCCCTTGTTTTAACGAAATGGAAATCGATTTCAGCAAGCTCGAAAACTCAGAATAAGTCTACAATATTTTAGAGCATAAACTCCATCATTTAAGGCGTAGCTTTAGAAGAAAAAAAAAGATATTCCATAAGATAGTGTGCATGGTTAAATTTACTTTACTCAAATGAATCTAGTTCTGTACAGTACAAATAAAACTTTTACTTTTAAAGTGGCTGCCTTAAAAGTAATCATAAAATTGCGGATTGATAACTTTAAACCCCAACTCTTATGTTAATTTTAATTTTAGCATTTTATAAAATTCTAATAACACTATAAGATTTTCTCATTTTGGATTCTTTTTTTTTTACATTCAAGTTGTATCATTTTTTCAAAAGTACAATGATTTATTAACCTAACTAGTGCAAATTTTTCAAATTCATTGTAGTTTATCTAGGGTAAATGGCCCAATACATTTGATGCACATTCTAGCAAAGATCTGTAAGGTAGCATTTTATATGGTAGCAATATGGGAGATAACAAGCTGCTACCAAATTAGTTTGATTTGCTCAGGGCAAAGGTTAATTGGTTTTGTCAAGAAAAATAATTTTAAAAAATTATTATTTATTATTTATTATGAAAGCGGACGCATTCGATTTTAAGTACAGCCACACTCACAAAACGTTTTTGAAAGCCAGTGTTAAATTCACAGTGAATAAGCCACAGTAAATATGTTTAAGATTATTCATTATTACATTACATTTGACAGAGGAAGTCTTAAAAACACGTAATGAATGTTCATCATGAGACAAAGATTATAAAGTAATAGTGTGCTACGCGCTCTCCACATCATTGCCTTTGTTACAAATCTGTAACATGTCAAATGGTAAATTATAACTTAATGGTGAGTCAACACTGTAGCAGCAGTTTACACTGGCAGGTAGCGGATTACTACGGATTTTACTTGGATTTTGGCATTAAACGGGAATTTAGCAACGCGTGTTTCTTCTAGTGACTAACCTTTAGAAATGATACTCACTGATAACGTTCCTAATTAAAGAGGTTATAATATATGAAGAGCTTTGAGTTTTATAGAGAACTCGATCAAAGTGAGATCTAGAAATATTTTAACATCTAAATATATCTGAATAATACAAAAACAATGATAACGCGCTTGTAATGTCTTAGGACATTTTTTTTTAATAACTAAGTAAAGTCATCAAAGTAACAGGTTTTTATCAAATGTTGTTATTGATTTCTGAAAAATAATGTTTAAAGTTGGTTTTAGGGAAAGTTTATAGACGTCAATATTGTTTAAAGTATACCCAAGACTACACTTAAATCCCTATATCCAATTTTAACTATAGTTTTAGCGTTAATTAGCCTAGTTGTGTTAATAACTCAAATTATCGAAGAAGACACGCTTGATTTATTTTTAACATGTTGGTGCGTTTACCATCCTAGACCTGTACTTGGCTTTGATAGAGACATGCTGCTCTCTAATGACATTACACACAAAAAATGCTGTCGACATCTCCAAATCCGACAAAAGATCAATACCTTATTTTAAAAAAAAAACAATAAAACGATCGAATGAACTGAGATGAGCTGCCCTCCTATAAATAAAACAGAAACACGTATTTATGAGGGCTGGAAATATCGCCACGATCTCCCTCGTCTTCCAGCTTTATTGTCCGGCCCGAGATTGGGTGAGTAGCTCTCCTGATAACGAATGACCCTGGCGTTACTGCTTAAGGAAGCCCTTATTATTAGATCACTAGATTGTGCCAGGCGCCGTGGCGCCTGCGGCGCCCCCGTTTTTTGGGCGCCTACGGCGCCAACCTTTATTTTAAAGACCAACTAACTTGTCCTTTTTTGATAAATACGAATTATTAAACTTTATGAAATGTACGCAAAGTATTTATTTAATAATAATAGATTGTGCCAGGATAGAAGAGGCAAAGAGGTTGGGAGTTAGAAAAAAGTATTTTATAAAACAGGATTTAACTCCATATCAGTTGTTTGTTTGGGTTTTTTTACGTTTGTATTTGTGGCTATGCACATGGTTTTTTCATTATACTATTTACAATACTTATGCAACTACATGTAGTTTATAACAAATCATTTTGACCATTTTGATGACACCCCATTAAAACTATTTCCATTTTGTAATTTCATGATATCCCATTAAAAGATGCCATTTAACCTATTGATTATGGGCATCTCTAAAGATATCTTTAATCCCTGTAATATTTTCCATTTAGAATAATCTCATTAGCCCATTTTTTATCTTTTCAGAATATTTCAATGTACCGCTTTCATGCTGAGAAATAGATTTCTTTTTCTCAGCCTGTCATCATTCACGTTGTCTTAGTATCTCTTTAACACCTTATTTAACTATTAAAAGTTATTCTTGATCCTCTACAATATTTCTCACTCCTTATGTCGGAATCTCCTCTTTCTCTATCTCTTTCTCTCTCTTTTTCTCTCACTCTGTCTCCCTCTTTCTCATTCTCTTTCTTTCTTTCTTTTCCTCGCTCTTTCTCTCTCTTTTCCTCTATCTGTTTCTTTTTCTCTCTTTAACTATCTCTCTTTCCTCGCACTTTCTCTCTCTCTCTTTCTCTCTCTCTCAGTCTTTCTCACTTTCTTCCTCATTCTCTGTTTTTCGCGTTTCCTTCCTCTTTCTCTCTCTTTCTCTCACTCACTCACTTTCTCACTTTCTTCCTCTCACTTTCTTCCTCTCTCGTTCTCTCTCTCTTTCGTTATCTCTTTCTTTCTCTCTCTTTCTCGTAATCACTCACTTTCTGATTTTCTCTTTCTCTCTCTCTCTTTCTCTCTCTCTCTCTCTCTCTCCCTCTGTTTCCAATCATGTCTCAAAGTGATAGCTCTATAACTATAAGATTTTGTGTTATAATGTTAAGTTTGAAATTTGATACGCAATAATTTGCTGTTTTTATTAATTTTCACAGAAAAACTAATAAAATATGAAGCATCTTTGAAAGGGATAATCAAAAAATGGGGCAAATCTTTAAAACGATTATATAAGCAGTGCTTCTCAAAATTGTTAGTGCGGTGGACCGGCAGGAAATTTTCCATCGCTTTAGGGACAAGTGCACTATTTTCACTGTACTGATGTTGTAACGAAATGTTATTTATTTGATTTCATTTTATTTTTCATGTTATGTGCTTCGTAACGAAAAATTGCGATACTTTATATGGTTAGTATGAATTATTGCAAATAAAAGATTGCAATGGTTTTTCTGTCCTTTCTTGATAAAAGACTTGTATCGGTCCGCGGATCTTGAAAAGCACTGATCTAAAGTAAACACCACTTTGACGAACATCGTTTAATTTAAAAGGGGTGAGTAGGTCTGTATGGAATAATGAAAAAAAAATGTTCTTTTGTATACAATTTACCTGAGCTATTGTAAATAAGTTTTTAAAATGTAAGGCTTATTTATTCCTTGGGGGTATAGGAAGTCTTGAATACAAATCTGATTGCACCTGGTGATTACATTGGAAATTATTTATCTACCTGTCAATGTCAGCAGGTGCTTGTCATTCCGAGGAAGAGAGTCTGTTTTCATATCTCAGCTAGAATATGTGTCACAATTTTGGAAGGGAAAGCGTTTTTAAAATAATTTAAGTGGCTTTTATTTGATGTGGTATTTTTTTACAGTCTACCCCAGGGTAAGTCGGTTGTTACATGGCTGCTATTCCATCATAAATATATTTATTATATTTTTTAAGTCTCATAACCGATGATCGTAGGGGGTCCTAATGTTTCCATTAGAACTTACCAGGGGCTTGATAGACCTTGGTGCGTGCCACGACTCCCTTTCAGGTCAGCAGATAACTTTCTTAGCGTTCGTCATTCATCATTTTATCGTGGTTTTGCGTGGGCTCGATCCAATGCCCCTCACCTTGTGAGGCGAGCTAACAACTGACTGCGCTATCCAACGTGCAATAAATCTCAAAATAAAGTGTAATTCTCTGAGGGGTCTGTTTTTCTTCTTACAATGACTCCAAACACTGTGTATCTACATGGACTAAAAGTGTCATACTCTGAGTGATCTGTTTTCTTCTTACAATTACTCCCTACACTGTGTATCTACACTGTACTATTCATCTCAGTCAGGCCGACAGGGCGAGGAGTTAACGAGCCGTTGTGTTGAACAAAGGTTATCAAATCAACCAAACTCTCAACGCTGCACAACAGCGACCAGGATCTACATTTCGAATGCACCTGTCGCTCTTCAAAACGAGGATCCATTCTCCTGAAATTGTAAGGTTCTAGCGATGATAACTTTTGCCGGCACGTCACAAACGAGACTCGTCGGGCGGTTGTCAGCTTAAATGTAACAATTACACACGTTTCCTGGCCTGGCCTGTCATCCCCTACCCTTCTCCTTGGTATCGATAAGTGTGTTCTCTGTTTCAGCTGAGTTAGCAGCAGGTTCCTGGCGTAGGTAAAGTCAATGCTATCAGCGCCATGTTCTAAAACGCATTGTTCGACAACCCTCTGTTTACATCTTGTTTAACATGCTTCATTAGTTTCGTGCACTTTCCCATGCTATCAAGTCGCAGGATCATTCTCGACCCCTGTGGTGTCTGAACCATGTCTGAAGTCATGTTCTGTTGGCCTAGGACTGAGCTTTCCACGCATGGTGTATTTCCACTCTTTTAGCTACATGCATGGGTTTTGTCATTTGTTTCCTACACCACGTTGATCAATTTTTAACTAATAATCATAAAAGTAACTAATAATGTTCCAATAGAATCAAGAGCAAACCAAAAAGAGTCTTTGAAGACTTAAGTACTTGAAAGGCCTTTTTCTCCTCGATATTTTTTAGCTTGAACTAATTATGTCAATATAGTGGTTTTGGCGATCAGGCTGAGGTCTACCTTGGTTTTTTTAATATTGAACATAAAAATCGGATAGTTACTCAGCTCAACAATGTATATATTTATTTTTCAATATTTGTTAGTTCAATCTGTTTCAATATCGTAATTCAAAATATCAATAATGCCAAACATACAGCCGAATAACTGGGATTATATATGTCTCATCACAAAAGTTCAAAGACATAAATAATGAGCAAAATGAGTCAAAAGCGTTTCCGTATTACTAGAAAAAAAAAACAACAAATGCACGAATTATATAATGTAACTCTATGTAGGAGCACTCACGCCGTTTACCAAAATTAGTAACGCACGGTTTTAATCATTTCATTTTTATCACTCAACAACGAAAAACATTTGAGGAAGAATTAAATTCTCTTTAACATATTTCTATGGTTAAATCAAGAAATTGAGAAAGACATATACACCACGCATCAACATTTAGAAAACATAAAATTTTAAGACCTGCTTTGACATTAAATAAAAGAATGTAATTCCAAAAACAGAAAAATAAATTTAATTAGCAAATAATCTCCAATATTTTTGTTTGGATTCAACTAAGCCTTTTTTTAATATACAATTTTAAACGTATTTTCACAAAGTTAACATTACATTGACATAGCTCTTAGATTGCAGTACATTAGTTATCGCTATTGGCTGTGCATTTTTAATAAAAAGGAATGTTTTTAAAATGTACAAGTCGTGCTTTATCTTATCAACTAAAAGCAAAGTGAATAATTTTATTTAACATTTATTGCTTGAAATTGGATCGGTTCGTGTCGTTCTTCAGAAATTTATGTAGAATTAAAATTCATTTCACCTTAATAAAGTTTTTCAAATGTGTACCACCAAGGGCGACTCAAGCATTTATCGTGTCATTGTTCAAAAATGTTTTAGTTTGCCTAATAACGCCCACTCGATAATACCAAATTTGGCGGCCAAGAGCAAACAACTCCCTAAGCAATACCCCTCCCTTCATTAATATCACAGCTTCCCCCGTCCTGCTTTTTCTTCCTGCGAGCATGCAGTTATCACATAGACGATTCAGCCATTTCTATGACATTGTTTTGTCTCCTGGTGTGCGTTGCCATGGTTTTCATGTTTGTACAGCATACGCCCTTACCAGTAACACTGAAACTCCCTCATTCAACATGTGTTTCTTTTGTTTGTGTAGAGTGAATGTCTTGTAAAACTGTGTAAAATATTAACTAATGTTGGAAATGAAGAGAGTCTCTTTATAAATTAGAGTGTTAACGTTGAAAATTGGCCACTTCATGAATGAAAGTGTTTATACTGAGAATACTATTTCAAAGCATATGTGCATACATTACTGAAGTGAATAGTTATTAATTTTTATGTGCTTGTTACACTTATATAGCGCAGTACCCAAGCGGCTTGGCTCACCGCATTTTACATGCATTTCATTTTGTTTTGGAAAAAAATATATAATTTATTTTAATGCAGCACAAAGTAACGTGTTTTTGTAGATATTTTATGCCTAGGAGAGTAGACGCATTCCTTTACAATCCATATTGTCGTACCCCACGAACAGAAATATTCAAGTACATTTTATCCTCGCTCACAAATCTGTCTCTCTTTGGGCGTAGGTTCAAATGTGTGCTGACTGAAATGTCCATAAATACTGTGCGGACGTAGGACTTCTAATGTTAAATTGAAAAAAAAAATAATCTCGAATTTCTTTGGAACGGGTCGAGAAACGGACGTGATCGCCGTTACCATAAGTTAATATAACCTAATGTTCACCATTTCAATCTAGGCCTAACATAACATCAGAATCTGTAACACTACAGAAACATGAGACATGCAAACTATTGACCAACAACTGGCGCACTGTACCACATTGTGGTAATATCGGTAACGTTACCTTTCACGTGTGCGGTTTTATAAATGGAACGTGCTGTTAATAGCAGGCATAAAGTACTTCATCACCGAACATAATTATTCATATGTAATTTGAACTTAGTTTTAGATTTGATTGTTTCAGATTGTGCATTCTGTATTGTAAAAGAATAAATAGTGTTGTTTAAAAAAAATAAGACGCCAAAGTTGTATTTAGTAAAGATGCTATTATAGTGTAAGCCCAAGAAAGAGTTGTATTTTCATTCAACCCCCACCCCACCCCCCCCCCAGGATGAGTTATAACAAAAGGAAAATAAGCGTATGCAGACCACGAAACCTGCAGTATATTTTATGGAGGTGATTTGTTGACAGTAGATCGCTCATGTTTAGATATACGAATTATTGGCAAATCATTAATTTTGAGTGTATCGTTGAGGATGAAGAAAAGTTGACGTAAAAATAGTATTTGGTTTTTAAAGGAGGCTGGTGGCTGTATTTATACGAGAGTATCTCTAGGGTAGAGCAATCTGCTGACCTTTCAAGGCTTAACTAATGTTTCCGCTAAGGCTGTTTATTCAGAGGGTGTTCACTTGTCACCTCCCTACGAGGACAAATATCCATTTAATAAGGGTCTAACTTCGATAGAGATGAGTAAGAGGCAGTATATAAATGAAGTCACGTGATTTTGACCTATTTATCACCCCCACCTCGTCACAAAAACTTAGGCCCCCACTCCAATATGACGTTATATATCCGTGTTTACTATTTGATAATTAGCATGTTTAAAATCACTTTAAAATCACTTATATTAACTTCACCGTCTTGTCGTTCTCTCTCTCTCTCTCTCTCTTTCTCTCTCTCTCTCTCTCTCTCTCTCTCTCTCTCTCTCTCTCTCTCTCTCTCTCTCTCTCTCTCTCTCAGTCTCTCTCTCTCTCTCTGGTCAGTCCCGCGGGGAAAAAAATTTAAAATGACACTTTCCGAGATATTATCTAGCTGAAATTCGCACATAGACTTTTTTTCAGCTAACAAATGCATTGTATCAAAAATTTCAGATCGATTGAATTTACCGCACTTAAAATAAATTAATAAATAATTGTTAGTTTATTTCTTTATAGCATGTGTAGCCGAAAGCTATAGTTGACCTCTACGGTTCACTGGAGTTTCACTCCAGCCCTCGATGTCAACGTCGTCTGTCACGGTCTGTCGCGCGTTGCATGTTATATTGAACATAATCAATACTTTTAGTTATGTCTTATATATATAAGGGATTTATAGTTTTTTAAAAAAAATACGAGTTGTTTAAATTGTCATTTAAGTATGTATAGTTAGTTCAGTTGTGTCCAAAGCCCGGCCCGCTCGCTAAACACAGCTCGAGCTTAAATTTTGAGTTGCCCACGGCCTCATCTTAAATAACTAATTAATGAACGTATTTTTTTCTGAAACGACATTATATTTTTTATAAGCCCAAAGTTTGTACTGATTTGAGTACCGCAACAACAGGCAAAAATCGATAACTTTTTATTGTTTTAACTAATCACTTGACTTTCAGTCTTAAAGACCAAACAAAGGAAATAAATTAAGTTGCTCTTGTTTTTTCTGCTGAAACTGACGTTAAATTATTACCAAATAAACAATCTCTGAATTTATTACTGCAAATATTTTCAATATCACTTTGTCATTCACCAAGTTCCTTGTGCCAAACACCTTAGATGCGATCGTGTCATTAAGTAAGTGTTAGAAATATAAAGTCTATTCGTTCTAAAGCACTATTTTATAGTCAGTTTCAGCAGTTTTTTCTTGACATTCAGGGAGAATGAATACGAAGATCTTGCGTGCCTCATTGGTATAAACTGGCTCAGGTGGGAGTAGGGTTGTCTGTAAACTGTAATCGGAAATCTGAGTATCGTTTTGAATAAGTTAATCGGTTTTTAAATTTCTTAAAACGATAATTGAGTTTGATTATTATTACCACGTTTTTCTTAGTTTGCTTTCTTGTCTGGATGTTTGTCTTTCCGGGGCAAAAATTGAATTCCTTTTTTGAACCACTTCTGATCATCCAATTTTGATGAAATTTTGCATGCATACTTGATTCACATGACAATTTAATATTTCATTAATTATAGTACTCAATTCTACTTAATTATAGTAGAATTAAATTCTATTTTTCCTTATATGGAATAACTAATCAAATGTCATTTGAACCACTTCTGATCATCCAATTTTGATGAAATTTTGCATGCATACTTGATTCACATGACAATTTAATATTTCATTAATTATAGTACTCAATTCTACTTAATTATAGTAGAATTAAATTCTATTTTTCCTTATATGGAATAACTAATCAAATGTCATTTGAACCGGGGCAAAAATTGAATTCCTTTTTTGAACCACTTCTGATCATCCAATTTTGATGAAATTTTGCATGCATACTTGATTCACATGACAATTTAATATTTCATTAATTATAGTACTCAATTCTACTTAATTATAGTAGAATTAAATTCTATTTTTCCTTATATGGAATAACTAATCAAATGTCA
>MUZC01000011.1:864033-875430 GCA_002072015.1 Radix auricularia | reverse complement strand
TGGTCTATTAATGCTATTACATTAAACTTTTCAGTTTCAAATTCCTCCACAGTCTATATATGATACTTCATTTAATTTCAGCCGAATGCGCCCCACGTTTTCAGTTCGAAAATATTTTGGTGTGTAAGAGTGTGTATGTACAAAATGTCCACAATGTGCATCCAACAAAACAGTTCTGGCTCAGCCCAGGGAAGGGAAGTTCCAACAGAGCCCAAGAAAAAATTTATTTTCTTCTTTTTAGTTCACAAAACGTGGTATCTTAAAAACTTTTTTAAAAATATTTTTATTTTCTAAAATCATTTCCGTTTAATGATTTTAACGACATGATTTTCGACAAAAAGATATTTCATTTATTAGTTATACGTCTATTTTTGTGGATTTCGGACATCAATGACATTAATGAGTTCCCAATTTTCGAGAAAAACAAAAAAAAAATAATAATAATTATAACGAAATTAACAATCCTAGTCCGGGGACAGCCCTCCAGCGCCTCCACATACTTAAACAAGAAAGGGGGATGTTCATCATGAAAAATAAGGGAAAACCAATGCCAGAGATATATGATCCTCCTTGGCTGGCAGGCTTTGTGTTTGATGTGACAAAACATTTAAACTTTTTAAACACAAATCTATAGCCGTTGTAATCCATTTATATTCACATATCAAGGCCTTTGAAAGCAAGCTGCACATTTTTCATTGGAAACTCCCCATATTCACCCAATACTTGACATTTCTACCAACTACAGGAAACATAATCATTTTTCCAGAAAGAAACTGCAATGTGCAAAGGCAGAGTTAAGTTACAGATGGCAGATTCATTTCAAAGACGCTTCTGAGACTTACCAACTATTGAAGAGGGAAACATTTTCTTTTGTATTCTCCTTTATCTAGGAAACCAATGATGCCCCTGCAACTGGAACTCTCAAAGTTATGCTGAACGTCGCAGCAGACAACAGCTTTTTCTCATTGCCTCTTTATTCCGTCAGATATTCTCAGTTATGAATTTTACCAAAAATCGTGTGAGGACGAGACTAAGTTACTGTTACATGTGTGATATCATGCGTTTCAAACTAGTTGCATTGAGACTGACCTTCCATATTTACTGCAGTAAAGATCTCACTTTCACCCTTTTACATTAACATTTTTCAATAAAAATATTCTCAAAGCAGCTTTTTTTTTAAATCTTCATCCGGCTGCCGCATATCTTTACTTCATTGGAAGATGGCCCCACCACACAGAAAAGTTTGGACGCCCATGATTTAGTGTAAGGCTGCACTCTAAGTGTGTTGCTTCACTGGAACCAGAGTTCGACACTGCAGGAGACGGATGTGCACGTTTCGGAAATATATATTTTTGATGGTGCACTGCACAAAATATGTTTAAGCACGAAGGGCATGCACGGCCAAGCAAAACTATGCACCGCCGAGCACCACCATTTTTCACTGTGCAAGTGCAGCCATGCACACTATGTTGTGGCATTTTGACTTGTTTTTTTTTAAAGATACGGACATATGTAAAATTTGTAGGCAATCAAATATTTAATTGGAAATTAAGCGTTTTGATGTTAGGGTGACGTCATTATTGAATGGGCCATCTAATTCTTTTTTAAAGTAATTTTTAGTCCCATAGCCTCGTGGTCGTAATGTTGCCACTAGAAATTTCTCGGAGCTTGGTAGACTTTGGCGGATGACTTTTTAGCAATAGTCATTAATCGACATTTTTATTGGGGCTTTGTGGTCTCGTTCCCACGCCCTTCAGCTTGTGAGTCGAGCTCAATATTGACTTCGCTATCGAGCCGCATGATCGTTTTAGAGGTTAAAATAATTATTTTATCAGCAGTTTTCATAATTTCATTTTTGCTACTACGAGCGAAGAAGAGACATATTACGCTTAAATATATCGAAGGATTAAATCTGTACTGCATTATTTCATTCTTATACGCTATGAACTAATTAAACAGTTTTAAGAGGCATCGAATGTTATTTACCAGACCAAAAAAAACAATATTTTCATTATTTTTTATTATTATTCGATTTGAAGTACTTTTTTTTAAAAAAGCTTTTTGATTACTATTATATTACTTTTTTATTTTTGTTTGTTTGTTTGTTTGTTGTTTTGTTGCTTGCAACATTAAAAAAAAATAACCTTTCAATAATTGAAGAAACTGCGTCATCCTGAGTTATTTTAATATTTTTTGTAACGCATATTTTTATTTGCAATTATGATCTTTGTATTTCAGAATCTTGCGGAATTTCCATGCCTCTGATTGCACTTAAATGCAAGGAATGTAATCAAGGAGCTTGACAACTTTGATCTAAAATGAATGGATTCAGGCGATAATGACCTACCGCTGACAGCAATTTTTTGTCTGAGTGGCGCGGCACTAGACGAGTGACACAAGGGGGCCGAGCTGGTCTCCATCCCATGCAATTACTGTTAGCTGATGACCACAGTTGAAATGAGGCTAAAAGTACACTAATTCGGGGACTCTCACTTCGTGTGTGAATGCAAGACAAGACTTGAGCTCCATGAATGATTGAGGAGTTAAATGCCGTCAATACAACGGCTGCCTCCTATTTGTATTCGGGACTTTAACAGACAACTAAATCTCGGTTTGGTTTGGATATATTTACTGTTAAACTAGAATTCATAGCGTGTTTTAATAACATATCGAGACCAAAATTATGAGTTCTTGCGAAATTAAAATCTTTCAATTTTCTATTAGAATCGTATCCTTACTTTTAAGTAACTAAAATTCAATCATCAAAAATTATATTTAAAATTGTATCTGAAATATTTACTTTTTTAAAACTTAAAACGATTGCAGATTTATTACTTCCAGAACACTCGATTGAAATATAAAAAGACATCATATCTCATTTGGCATCTAAATGTTTATTTTTACTTAAATGTTGGCAACCAATGAAATCATTGAGACTTTGTGATTGACTGCAAGCTATTTTGTATGTACGGCCTGTTCTGACGATATGGCTTCAAACTACACGAACCTTCAACCCATGATAAACACTTCCAATGCTCGCCATCAGATAGTGTTCATGGGTGCTCACAACGAAACATCAACATTCACAAATATCGAAGGGAAATTACTGGACGCCAATTTCACCCAGGTTGCCGGCTTGGCCGAGATTGTCATATTTAGTCTCATCTTCTTCGCCATCGGGGCCGCTGGTATCATCGGAAACTTCCTCGTGGTGTACGCTATCGTATGCGACCGCAAGATGAGGGCTTCTGTCACCAACTTGCTCATAACGAACCTGGCTTTGGCTGACATGGTGAGTAGTATAATTATTTGTGACAGGTACTTGTATGAGACTTACAAGATACGTAATAGATGATCTTTGGGAATTTGTCTATTCTATAAATATATGAGCGATAGAGAGGAAGTATATGTGTCTTTCAGGCCTCTATGTTTGTCTCGTAGACCTAAATCTGTGTCTGCAAGGCCCATTTATTAATATGTCAGGCTTGTTTATGTTGCTGCCAGGCGTGTATTTTTGTATTCCAGGCCGGTGAATGTGTCTGCCAGATTTGTCACTTTGTATTTCAGGCCTGTAAATGTGACTGCCAGGTTTGTCTGTTTGTATTCCAGGTATGCTATTTTGACTGCCAATAAATCTCGGTTTAAATTAAACTCTATTTTATTTTACTAGTAGATTAATAACATGCAAACGTGGTAAAACTTAAATAGGAACGCAAGACTAAACGCAAACCATAGATAAACGTAGGACGCAATAATCTTCTGTATAGAAGGAGCGTCTGTAATAAATAGGTAAGAGTGAGCCTGACACGCGTCACAAAACACCTAACGTTTCGGCAAAGGGCTTTCTTCGACGAACACAGAGTAGAAAAACAAAACGATTATGAAGAAATTAAAACTTAGCTGCATTGAAATATGTTTGCCAAAGAGAGCAATAGTAAGAAGAGGTTAGTAAGAGCTTATACAGGAAATGAGAGAGTGGACGTGGCAAATCATTTATGTTGTCAGCGTAAATTAAATATTCATCCCAATTGGTGCAAAGGTATCATACTCTTGCTTTAGTCTTTTCTCCACTCTGACCCTGCCGGGTGTGTCAGTACAAGAGACCATGGCGGTGACAGGTCATCAGCACCTATGCGGTCACGTCCATTGAATTGTTGGGAGATAGTACATTGTTTGTCTTGTGTAATCGCACATACATGCTTCGCGATACGACAAGAGATTAACCTCCTCATCTCACTTATGTATTTCAAAGAGCATCGCTTAAACACAATGGTGTACACCACATTACAGCTGGTGCAAAGAAAGATATTCCTAATCTTAAATAGCCCCTTAGGTAAGGTCCATCTGGGTAACGAAGGAACAGGTCTTGCAATGACGAAGACCGCATGGCTTAGTGCCCGTTGGGAGGCTGGAGTAGAAAGGTGGCTGTGCACAAGTAGTTCCCACAGATTTTTGACTTTCCTGAATACAATGAGACGTGGTGGAGAATACACCGTTAGTCTCAGGGTCCGAGAGTCGGATGACGCGTTAAAAAAAAAACAACTTAGAACTAGTTCTTCTTCTCATTATTGTCGCTGTTGCGCGATACAAAGGCGTCGCCACGAGTGAAGCTTTTAATTAGAATGTAGTATAGCTTCGAGATAAGACCTTTGTTTAAAAATAAAAACAAAAAACAACTCCAACATTTCAAACTTCTTTTCCTCAAACTTCTTATGAGATAGACACAGCCTACGGAGGCGAAAAATTTGAAACAAGGGGATATAGTCTTTAAAGGATTTGTGATAAGAAGAGGGATAAAGTAGGTAACATTTGGCTGTGTGTATGTTTTAAGTAGGCCGAAGTGAGGGGGCGGTGCTTCTGAAGTGTGACAGTTATGTCCAGGAATTACAGACAGTTCAGAAATCTGAAAAGTGAACTTGATGGAGGGCTGGAAAGAGCCTTAAACAATTCATAAACATGTAATTGAATAATAAAGAGAAATAAGAGTTGACCAGTTTACTTTTTGTCACTGACGTTACGTTTGAAATTAAAAAATAATTGATTTAATTAATTTTTTTTTAAATTTGGTATCACTTGGACTTCCAGACCCTAACTTTCGATATGTAATAGCAAGCATTCTATAATAAAATAATTCAAAAGTATAATTATTTTTTTAAACCCAAAAATAGTATAAAATATATTATTTACTTACACAGTCATCAAAGAATAATTATTTGGATCAAACATGAAATTTTACGAGAGATTATTGAGAAAGGGTTGCAGATGAATATGTTTCAGTAATCTGGTTTTATAAGTCTTAATTTTAGCATTAATTTCTTTTTTAAATAATATAATGGCATTCATACATCCGTAGATTAGAGGTGTATCATTTCTTTGTATTTTCTTTTTTTTTTCTTTCTTTTTTTTCTGTCCATAAATGTTGATGTTATGTGCTATCGTTTTTGTTTTTTCAAGAATACTACTCAAAATTCAACATGTTCACCTTCCGCGATAATATGGAATATTGACTGTGTTAACATCTGAACAAAATGCAGACATGAACGGCATTCGTTAACGAGGTACCCCTGATTTATTTGAGACCATTGTTACAGTATTGCACCGAAAACCTCTCTATCCCATCCCCAGTGAGTGTGAGTGCTCTCCCATTCCATTTATAACATCTACAGAAATTCGCCCGTCCAATGACAGTTACACCCCTTTATCCCGACTATAAATAACTAGGATGGAAAGTGAGTGTAAGAGAAAATAATGAAACAGGAGTATCTCTGTCGGGATGAGGAAGCCAATAAAATATAGCGTACTGGGGGGGGGGGGGGGGGGGGGTGAGGTGGGTAGTTAACTGTAGAATCAAAGACATGTACAGATAGCGAAATACAAGTCGGAGGTGGTCAGCTTGACCTCCCGAAGTTTCAAATTTTATAAATGTCATTTTCTGTGTAATGTGTGACTTGAAGCTGACGGTTTGGCTTAATCTTGGCTCAGTCTCCAGCTCCGAGCTCCTGGTAGGAGGTTTTCATGGGCGTGTTAAAGAATTCTGTTGATCACTGATGCCAAGTTATCTTATTAATCGGGCATCAGAAATGCAACTTTAGTCGAGGGAGGAATGGGGCAACCCTGACAGTTAAAGAGTACGCAACACAGGTTTGGTAGGGGCAAGAATGTTATGTGTGTCTATTTATATATATAAGTTGATTTTTTTTTTTAAATTGAAACCCAAGGACAGTGTAATCTAAGTTTGAAACTATTTCCAACGGCACTAACCCTTCTCAACACCTCAACACCAGCAGTAAGAACAACGTGGAATTGATTTGTCTGTATGAGTTTCTCTGATAATTTCCTTTTAAAATTAGTTTCAAACACTGAAAGAATTTCCGAGCATTTTTTAATATATTTTTTTCAATATATACTATTATATTAAAAGGCAAGATTTTGCTATTGAACATGTAGTTACCTTAGGTTTAAGTAATAATTCGTTCGTTCGTACCTTTTTAAGTTTTATCTAATGATAAATGTGGTGTTTTTTTCCAAATCATCATTTGCGTTCAAAGACTTGAATTGAGAAATAAGTTTTGGCAAAAATAACTTTTTACTTTTAAACAAGAGTTTGTTATGCAGATCGGATATAATCATTACTTGTCCTGTTAGCAAGTTTTACCTGTGTTAATATTAGAATAAATTCAAGGTAATTTTGTTAATTCGTTTTAAAAAAAAACTATAGTTCTAATGTCATATCATAATATTTAAAGTTTTATTTCAAGACACCCTGACAATAATCGCTTTTCTATACTTTGGTGGAAGTTAATTTCTGGGGCAAAAAAATGGAAAGAGAAATATTTTTTTGCAGCAAGAGCATTTTAAAAAAAAATTAATTAGAAAACCTTCGTGGCGATAGCAAAGTATTTCCTTCTAAACTGTTTCATGCATGGTACTGTTGCAGAAAAAAAACAATAAAGACGTTAAATCTGTTAACAATCAGATAAAGAAATTTAACACATTTTTAAAAGGAACCCGTGTTTGGAGCAGTGCGGTCTTTATCAGTTGCTATTCTTATACCGTAAATGTTTTAATTATTTATATAATAGACAAAGTAATAGTTCAAGTTATTTCACTGTTGCATTATTTCCAATTCTGTGAAGTTGTCATTTATAAATTATATTTTTATAAATTTTAGAAAAATGGCATTTCCTTTAATTTCTATACTTTTTCATTATTTTGTTACTCGTGAATGTCTGGGGTAGATATTAGCTCACTTCCGGTGATGGAGGGTATGCTTCCCCTCCCCTACCCCTAGACACTGAAAGAAACAATGCTTGCTGAAGACAAGCCGTTATATTCATTTTAGCTGTGTCTCATCATCAACAAGTGATGACACCCATTTTCGTCTCTGCCCTCCTGCCGAAATCGCATCTCGCAAATGGCGGAAGAATGTTTGTGGCAAAAGGTTACATCACCTAGAGTATCACAACGAGTATCAAAAACTTGTTATCTCGACGTCCTTCTGGGCGATACCCGACATAAATGAAAGGCAACACAAATGACAAGGCAATCAATACATATTATTTTAGTCTTGGCAATAAGGGCTATAAGAAGAATAAAACACCCGTATGATCAGACTCAGTCTCTAGAGTCTAGACTACTAAACCGGTGTTTCGTTCTTAGACCTTAGTGTCGCGACTTCCCTAAAAATTCCTTATTGCATGGGGTTTGTCTGTGTCTGGTCAAGTTGACTTGATTGTAGCTTAGGCTTCCGATCAATCTAACTAGAGACGTAAATAGACAGGGAGGAAGTTGGGATATTTAGTCATGGCGGCACAGACAATCTCTGAGGTGTTAAATATCGAGGCGTTTCTCTCGTGTGACGGTTTGTCACCTGGCACCAGGCATTGTCTAGCATCATGAGTATCTATAAACGTGGCGATATTACAGACCGCAAAGCATAAGTAGAAGAAACATAACGAATATCGCTAAGCTCTTTGTTTCCTTTTCTATAGAATTTCTCCTTTTCTTGTGAAATATTTTAAAGCTAGATAGATCTATACCCAGTGTGGAAAACCATGGAGACACTAAAACAAAAAGCTTACCCCACTTCCTTTCATCCCAGATTACTTTCTTTTTTTTA
Source organism: Radix auricularia (assembly GCA_002072015.1). NCBI lineage: Eukaryota > Metazoa > Mollusca > Gastropoda > Lymnaeidae > Radix > Radix auricularia. Next base: position 867,311 of record MUZC01000011.1, on the reverse strand, counting down.
CACGGGCGCCTCCACTGACATTACTCACTACTCCACCACCCCCCCCCACCTTTGTGATCTTCTGTTGATACAGATAACGTACTTAATCTTTGCAACACTCGGTTAAAAAAACTTCTTTTAGTCGTTTATTTTATTTCAGATGTGCACCAAAACCCTTTTTAGCACAGTTTTGTTTTAAATTTCTGATAGGTTAGGGATAGGAGAAAAAATAATACTAACCGCGCAAAGATAAGATATTTAAATATTTTTTGCTTTAGTGGTTAGGAATAGGGGGAAAATACTAGATCTAAGAGCGCGAAGAAAAGATTTTTAAATATTAAATTGCTTTCGTGAAACTGTTTTTTCTTTTTTTTTTAATTTTCAAATTTAGATGGTGTTTGCGAATAATTAAGCACCCATGGTATTTTTAATGTATTCTCGACGAAGATAAAAATGTTGAAAAAAATACACTTAAGTGAACAACTTACTGCAAAGGGGAGAAATCCATATGCAACATTTCAAGCGCAAAAATTTAGATTTAAATTAAATCAAATCGATAAAAATAAACGTATTTTGTTTTCCGAAATAAGTTGACGCTGAGGAAATAATATTTATATTTCAATGTTAAAATTGCAAGACAAAATTGTTTTATACCAGCCCCGACACTTGCTCCATTTCTCTACTCAAAAATATACTACTATGCAAAATGCATGTGTATCCTTCTTTTTTAAAAAAATTCAGTAGTTCAAGTAAAACAAAAATATCAGTTCACTTCCCCTATTGCATCTATTACAAATGTTTTTTGTATAAAGTAACTTGTAGCGCAAAATACAAGAGCTCGCTGAGAGTTCTAGACAGAAAGACTTTCTCTGCTTTTTAAAACGTGATCATTGACGTCATAATATGCATTCTGTTATTATTTCCACCCCCACCCCACCCCCAACCTTTAAAGAAATAACTTAAAAACAAGTTTTCGTTTGAGTTGAGATGGGTGGGAGAGGGGTGGCGAGGCATGATGGAAGTTGATTATAAAAATGCAAACATGTCCATGTTTATGGATTTAATAGTTATTGATAACTCTTGTATATAAATCTTTGGGCGAGTCAGGAATTTCCAGAGGCCTTGTAATGATAAGGGGATACGTGCCCGAGGAGAAGAGTCATCATAACCTTCGTATGAAAACTTTCAACCCTTATGTGAGGTATTGCATAGGGATCGCCTATAAATGGCGTCATGCGATTTGGGCCGATCTTCACCCCCTCCTCCTCCTCTCGTCACACTTCATCACAAAAACTTAGACCCCTTTTTTAGGTGCGTGACGTCATTTAAGGACGACCCTATACCCGTTAATTCAAATGTAACAGAAAAAAAAATTCATCACTAAGAAACGAATAACTTCCAAAATGTTATTCAGATCAACACAAACATTTATCTACATTATGTCAAGCCTGCGTAGCAGACATCTCCAAAGTTTCATGTCTGTACAACAAAAGCTCTTTGTTTCATAGTTGCTGGAAAATGTGCTCCAAATGAGCTACAAGGCGCTGCAGACACATTTGGATCCGGCGGGCAAAGCTCTCGATAACCCTCCCATATTCCTCCCCTTGGGATCTCTCTTATTGCTGCCTTCAGACAAGGGATAATATTGGGTTTGTTGCCATGTACCCTGGCCTTAAAGTATCCCGAGAGATATAAATCTGGGGGGTTCAGGTCCGGTGAATGCGGCCACAACTTTGGGTCACACTTGCGGTTGATCATTAGGTCAGGGAAACGCTGTAGCCGTTCCAATGATTCTTTTGAGGTGTTGGGTGGCACCATTCTGCTGGAACCATTGGAGGACCCTGACGACTCCTGTCCATCGACCAAATGCTGTCCAAAATTTGCCAAGCACCAGGACTTATAGCTCGGTGTTGATTGTCACAAACCGCTCGTTGTCGTCCTCGAACCAGAATGGTCCAATGATGCCATTTTTTGAGATTGCGACCCAGACAGTTCAGCGAGTGTAATGGGCTTTGCCGACAATGCTCAGGGGTTGTGCTACACCAGAAGATATTGTTCTTCGAGTTCACGTGACCTGACAACAGAAAATGTGCCTTGTACAAAAATCAGACAGGCAGTCTGGCACTGCGTCAATCTTGTCTCAAAACCACTGGCAGATGTTCACTTTTTTCTTCATGCCATCAGGCAATAATCTTCTGTATAGAAGGAGCGTCTGTAACAGATAAGGTGTACGTTGGTATTTAATCTGTATCATGTAAGGGTACAGATTGAGATCTACGATCAAAATTCTCCGCACGGACTCCAGATTGATACCCAGCTCCTGACTTCGCCGTCGCACAGACGACTTGCTTGGGCTGTGGACAACATAGTCTCTGACTGCAGCAATGTTGTGTGGAGTCCTTGATGAGATAACATAGTCTCTGACTACAGCAATGTTGTATGGTGTCATTGATGAGACAACAGAGTCTCTGACTACAGCAATGTTGTGTGGTGTCATTGATGAGATAACATAGTCTCTGACTACAGCAATGTTGTGTGGAGTCATTGATGAGATAACATAGTCTCTGACTACAGCAATGTTGTGTGGAGTCATTGATGAGACAACAGAGTCTCTGACTACAGCAATGTTGTGTGGTGTCCTTGATGAGACAACATAGTCTCTGACTACAGCAATGTTGTGTGGTGTCATTGATGAGATAACAGTCTCTGACTGCAGCAATGTTGTGTGGAGTCCTTGATGAGATAACATAGTCTCTGACTGCAGCAATGTTGTGTGGGGTCATTGATGAGATAACAGAGTCTCTGACTACAGCAATGTTGTATGGTGTCATTGATGAGATAACAGTCTCTGACTGCAGCAATGTTGTATGGTGTCATTGATGAGACAACATAGTCTCTGACTACAGCAATGTTGTATGGTGTCATTGATGAGATATCATAGTCTCTGACTACAGCAATGTTGTGTGGTGTCATTTATGAGATAACAGTCTCTGACTACAGCAATGTTGTGTGGTGTCCTTGATGAGACAACATAGTCTCTGACTACAGCAATGTTGTGTGGTGTCATTGATGAGATAACAGTCTGTGACTACAGCAATGTTGTGTGGTGTCATTGATGAGATAACAGTCTCTGACTACAGCAATGTTGTGTGGTGTCCTTGATGAGACAACATAGTCTCTGACTACTGCAATGTTGTGTGGTGTCCTTGATGAGACAACATAGTCTCTGACTACAGCAATGTTGTGTGGTGTCATTGATGAGATAACAGTCTCTGACTACAGCAATGTTGTGTGGTGTC